>CM027119.1:21110298-21221984 GCA_015476505.1 Urochloa ruziziensis
AACGTCTAATCCAACCGCCCCGCCAGCGCCGCTCTCGCCTGAAAAGGCGCGCCACTGCGAACTGGCCGCGCCACGTCGGCCATAACTGCCTGACCGGGCGCCTCGGACCCCGCCCCCTGCCAAACCACCAGCGAATATTCCCTCGCTCCGCACCAGCACAGGTAAGGCGTACGTCGCATCAGAGCTTTACTAATCAGGGGGTCGAAGCCTGGCTCTCGTCGAGAGTTTCGACAGGCTCTCCAGATTAAACAGAGTCAGGGGCGGACGGGGCAAGCACGAACACGCTCAACCTCGAACAAAGGCGTTAAGGCCTCGAGGATGCCCTAATCCGCGTTCAAGGCTAAACAAAGGAGGCCAGTTGAAGGATCCCAACGAGGGAGTGCATCGAGCCCTCGGTCCTAACGAACGGGACCGAGCCTTGCCTGGCGTACCTTTGTAAGCTTGTTCTGTATGAGACGTGTCTCCGGACCGCAAGCCGACCCCAAACGAACAGGGCACGGACGTCCACTTGAACCACCCGCTAACAGCTCACCGACACGTCCATGACTCGCGGCCCGCTCATGGGTAGCATGGAACTGTGTCCCCCCTCCTCCCGTGACAGGGCGACGAGGGTCGGAACTCATGATCGGAGGCCTCGCGAAACTGGCCAAGTCAGGGTTCGGTCCATGAGGGACAACCCATGATGGCTCGAGACAAGACAACCTGGAGTCTAAGGGCGAGAACAAGACCTTGGACGATGCAATTCACTCCTCCAAGGCCTCGGGGGCTACACCCGCGGGTGCGCTAGCGCGCCCCCACGGAAAGTTCTGCGAAGAGACCTCGAAAGCACCCTAAACTTCAGTAAGAGCTCTAACCCATGCAGGTCTGACACCCATCACTGCATGGCCTCGGGGGCTACTGTCGGTGCCAATCCTGGGAGAGGCCCTAAAACAGCGATAATCACCAACTAAACCGCCGGAACCAATTAACCAAGCGAAAAACAAGTGTGGAAGCCTTGATCCGCTGTCGAGCTCGAGGGTGTCCTGCCCCCCTCGAGCGAGGCGGAACTCCGCCTCGCTCGAGACTTCTCGCTCGAGGCCCGGAGGCCGCTCCCGATGCCCAACTCCGCCTCGCTCGAGACCCCTCGCTCGAGGGCCCACTGACGGCTCACCTACCCGCGGACAAGGGCATTAAATGGCTCTGCGCGGTCTGGGGCAAGGAAGTCAAGCAGCGAATCATCAGCCCATCCCCGGTCATCTCCGCCAACCCCTGACCCCGTGCGGTCATTTCCGACACCGTGCGGTCATCATCTGACCCCCTGCGGTCATCCTCTGCGTCATGCAGCGTGGTGAACCTGTGTGGCGTCACGGGCCCGAGCGATGTGACAGCCCTGTACTGTCACGCTCCCCCGTTCTACCAACTCCGGTACAGGGACCCCTCGAACGAATAGGGGGAACCCTCGAACGGGCCCGTGACCTGCTGTACTTGATGATGACGACCCACACCGACCCATAAATCAGAAGCATAAGGAGCGCACGTTATGTACAGGGAACGTCGCGTCTTCCGCCAGAACGCCATACGCCGGGGAGTCGCCTAATCCGACAACACAAGCCAAGACAAAGGTCACGCCCGAGGTCACGCCCCGTCGTACGCCGACACTGTACTAAGTACTGTCCTCTTACTGTTTGTAACTGCCCCTCTTTGAGCTATAAAAGGAGGAGGCAGCCCCACGGAACAAGAGGACCGACCAGAGACTGATTCACACACTCACTACTTAGTTCAAACCAAGAACACGACTCTCACTCGTTCTAAGGGACCTGGAGGCTCATCTTCCTCTCCCGCCAAGCTTGTAGCCCCCCTACTGCGAGCACCCCCGGTGCGAGGCAATACAAGTGCGCAAGCACACCCTGCTGGACGTACGATCGATAGATCGGAACCAGGATAAACCTCGCGTCACCATATTGCCCTTGCATCGACCATCGAGAGACGGGACACAGCGCACTTTTCTGCAGGTGATTGGAGCCCCGCGCGGTTCCGGCACCGACAATTTGTTACCCTAAAGCTTTTCAAATGTCAAATTTAAAATTTAAAAGCTGAATCTAACTCGGATTGGGAAATAATGCAGTTCCCACGAGTTTACCCCTTCCTCTTCTGCTTAGGCTCGCTGACTAGTGGGTCCATTGATGCTGGGGCCCACGTGACAGCGACTGAGCGCACTAGACGCGTCGCTTCCCGGAAACGAAGCGGCGGCGGCGGATTTAACGCCCCCCATCTCGCCCCTTCTTCCCCAAGCGAGCATTCTTTCCCAATCTGTCCCATCAACTGCTCCGCCTCATCGCTAGCATCGCCGCCCTCTTGCCGCCGCGCTCAACCCGCTCCTCCACGCGCTTGCAAGATGGTTTCCACAACCCACTCCCGCACCATCGCTCCCACTCCCGCTGCCGCCTCCCCTCCGGCGGACCGCACTGTCGCAGAGCCTGTAGTGGAGCACCACTCCACCACCCAGAAGCGCGATGAGCGAGGAAGATTCATGAAGCGCCCTCGCACCAGCAACGCGCAGCAGAGGAGGTCGAGGGCGAGGACGAACCCGAGGCGCACCCAAGAGGAACATGATGAGGAGGTGCCAGTACAGGCGGCCATTGTCCCCGCTGCCGTCGACGATGTTAGCTGCGAATCGAGTTTTTTTACTGCGAGTAGGGATTATTTGCAGCACTAGATGGATTTCGCAATGTGGACTCCGAAATGGGGTTTTTTAGACTGATTTCGAAATGTGGAATCCTAAATGGGGTTTTTTTAGATGGATTTCGCAATGTGAGATTCCAAAATGGGGTTTTTCAGATTGGTTTTGAAATGTGGAATCCTAAATGGGGTTTTTTTAGATGGATTTCGCAATGTGAGATTCCAAAATGGGGTTTTTTAGATTGATTTCGAAATGTGGAATCCTAAATGGGGTTTTTTAGATTGATTTCGAAATGTGTGGATATTAGCATGTGTATGTGTAGATGGGTTTCGAAATGTCAGATTGTTTCAGATAGCTGTGGTTAGAGTTGAATTCAAATAGATAGCAGTGGATATTGGCATGTGAGGATGTCAGATTATTTCATATAGCAGTGGTTCGAAATGTAGCACTAAATAGATTAGTACAATCTAGTTGCCCTGTCGTAAACCTTGAAATTGATGTTTCCTTAAATTGTCACTCGGTGATATTACATATATATGATGGAACATTTATTCACAAGTATGTTTGTGTTCAAAAGAGTACAGTTAAAATAGAGAGAATCTAAATGTCTGCCATATTTAGTATTTAACACTAGATTGAGCAATTGTTCTTGTCTGCCACTTATGCATAATAATATGCGGACATCATAAGATAGCATATATAGCACTCATGTCTGCTCTATTGCAAATTGTAAGGGTATTACCATATGGTAAAGACAGACTTGGTGTTATTGCATATCATTTAGTGAAAACCATGGTCAGCTTCTCATATTGTAAAATAAATGGTCACCTTAATAAGTTATGATGGCCTTCTAGCAGTATTGCAGGAATGCTTTTATACATACCATTAGTGTACAGTTTGCATCAAATAGCACCATGATTTATTTAGCACTTTCATTTATTCATTCTAATACTGACCTGTTTCTGGTTAATGTAGCACTTGCATTTAGGCATGTTTGATATTCTAATTGTGACTCTGATTTTGTTAATGCAGGTTATTCCTCAGCACGAATTTGTCATCGTGTGCAATCCCAAGGTGTCTATTCATTGCACCTTTTCTCATGACAGCGACGATGAGACTGAGGAATGGCCGATCCCGACGAAAAGGGAGGTCAGTAATGGTAAATTGTATGGTTGCTAATTTCGAAATGTATAAATGCTAACTTGTCCCTTTGTCAAATAAGAGCTGAAGCAAAAGGCGGAACGTATTCGGGTCCTTCTGAAGTGCAAGTACTTCAGATGAATACTAGAGGCCTGCTGGAGCGCCTAGGGTCCTTCTGGTTCTTTTGTGTTTGTGCCTAGGGTAGCTTAGACAGATGTGCTAGTACTTATGAACTAATGTAATCAATTTGGTACTACTTTTGTGTTTGTGCCCAGTATAACTAATCTAATAAGTTTGGTACTGCTTTTGTGTTTGTGCCCAGTATACAGTTTAAAACTAATATAATCAGTTTGGTACTAATGCTGTTGTGCCTTGTGCTAATCTCAAACATTTGCCTATTTTGTGCATCAGGCACAAGCTTGTGCTTGTGCCTGATGCACAAATGTGCGCAAGCCATGTTTAGTTACACAAAAAATTAAACATGTCTCAAAATTGTTCCTATAATTATAACTCATCCTAGTTTAGTTACACAAAAAAATCATCGTCGTCCCCTTCATATTCTGCTACAGGAGCAACCACTCCATCACCAGTGTAGGTGTCATCACCTTCGTCTTCTAAGGGTATGTCATCATGGTCGGGTTCCGTCATGGGTTGAGGAAGTACAGAAGCATCACCACTTATCCCATTCACGCCCGGCCTACTCCAATCTGTCAACTCCTCGTGTGCGGCCTCGAGAGTAACATTTTCCACTCCACTGACAACCGAGTCCACATCGGTACCAGCATTAGTGTCCTCTCCTTCAGGCATGGCAAAGAGGGTTCTAGGTTTCATTGTGAGGACACTGCACCATTTAGGTTTCTTACCACTTTTCACATAACACACTTGCTCTGCTTGTATCGGCAGTATGTATGGATCATCGACACGGCGAACAAACCGAGACGTATCGATATCAATTATCCCAAATTTGTCTTTATTATACCATCTGGATGTGTTCTTATTAGGTGCCGGAACATCATACCAGTCACACTCGAACATCGTGACTTCCTGCGCGTTAGGAAAATCAAGGATGAAGATTTTTTTAATCACTCCATACCATTCCATGCCATCGCCCTTGACAACAACACCACTATTTTGTGTAGTGAAATTTTTCTCTATATCCCTTGTCCGGAAGAAAAATCCATTGATGGAGCATCTGTTAATTATAGTAACTCGATGATACGGACCACGAGATAGAGAATAAATCATATCATTTGCGGTGCCCTCAGCATGTTGCTTCCTGATCTGCAGTCATATATGTTTCAAACAAATGGATATTACAAACATAATCAAATCGTGATGCATTTAATTAAACAAAAATAAAATTGAATCACCTTACGCTCGAACCATGAGACAAACTGGTCCTTGTGCCTTGATTCAACATTGTCTGGGTCAATTTTCCTCAATTCGTCAATATGCTCACTACAACGAATCGAAAATACAACAGAAACCTTAGTATATAGATAGTGAAAAATGTTTATGTTTAAAAATAACTCGAAAGTTTTTAAATGTAGCTTACTTTATCCATGGAAGGCCCTCATCACAGTTGGTTACTATGTAGTGCCTCATCTTCTTCAGTACTTCTTGAGATAGCATGTCAGTATTATGCCTAGAAGATTTCTTTCTATTATTCATGTCCATGCTCCCAAATACACTTAGACCAGCAGGAGGTTCACTAACAGCGCTCTTCTCTTGACGCTCTGGACGATTCAACTTTGTAGTAATACCTTCAAAGAATCGCGAACAAAATGTAAGGCACTCCTCCGAGATGTATCCCTCAGCAATTGAACCCTCAGGGGAAGCTTTGTTCCTCACATAGCCCTTGAGGGTACATAGGTATCTCTCAACTGGATACATCCATCTATAGCTAACAAGGCCTCCGAGTTTAGCCTCCTGAGCAATGTGAACTGGTAAGTGCATCATAATGTCAAAAAATGCCGGAGGGAATATCATCTCAAGCCGACAAAGGGTCTCTCCAATCGACTTGTTCAGTTTTTCCATCTCTGAATCCTCAAGCTCCTTGGAACATATGGAGCTAAAATACCTGCTGAGCTCGATCAATGGGATCACAACTGCTTTAGGCAATATGTCGCGCACCACCAAGGGTAACAATTTTTGTAATATAACATGATAATCGTGACTTTTCAGTCCACTAACCTTGCGACCATCAACATCAACACATCTCCTTAAATTTCCGGCATAACCGTCTGGCAACTTAACACCTTGAAGAAACTCACAAAGAATTTTCTTCTCAGAATCACCTAACGTGTACAACGCTGGTGGCAAAGTGTATTTTCCTTTCTCGATCACTGGATGTTGATCCTTCCTTATACCCATTTCCTGCATATCAAGTCTAGCCTTCTGACTGTCCTTACATTTAGCTACCAAACCAAGCAAAGTTGCTAGCAAGCTCTCACATACATTCTTCTCAATATGCATCACATCTAGATTATGGCGTATAAGCAAAGATTCCCAGTAAGAAAGACTAAAGAAAATACTCTTTTTCCTCCAGTTGTGCCATCTATTATCTTTGTCACGCTGCTTCCTCTTATTAGAAGTAGTCACTCCGAAAGTGACTTGTTCAAAACTCTGATACTGCTCCAATACTTGTGCTCCACTGAGCGGCACTGGAGTATCCCTCATTTCAGCTTGGTTGTTGAAGCTAACCTTATTCTTTCGCCACTTGTGCTCCATAGGTAAAAACCGGCGATGCCCCATGTAGCAATGCTTGGAACCATACTTTAACCACAAGTAATCAGTATCCTTATGACAATAAGGACAAGCAAACCTGCCTTTTGTGCTCCAACCAGATAACATCGCATATGCTGGAAAATCATTAATTGTCCAAAGTAGCATTGCACGTAGAGTAAAATTTTTCTTTACATTTGCATCCCAAGTCTCAACTCCATTCACCCACAGCTCTTTAAGCTCATCAATCAGAGGCTGCAAATATACATTAATGTTAATTCCAGGTGATTTTGGTCCAGGAATTAGCATCGACATCATCCAATATGATTGTTTCAAGCACAACCAAAGAGACAGGTTATAAGGAATTAGGATAACTGGCCAAGTGGTGTAATTCACATTCAACATCCCAAATGGATTGAAGCCATCAGATGCAAGTCCCAGCCTGACATTCCTTGGATCATTTGCAAATGTGTCTGACAACTTACTTGCATGCTTCCATGCATCTGAATTTGCTGGGTGACGTATTTCCCATCTTCCACCAATTCCTCCTTGTGCCAACGCATATACTTCGATGTGGTCTCGTTCATGTACAACCTTTGAAGTCGAGGAATAAGTGGAAAATACCTCATAATTTTCCGAGGAAAGCGCTTCTTCTTTACTTCACTAGTATCATCAGCAGAGCCCTGTGAATCTGTATATTTCCACCTACTTTGCCCACATGTTGGACATGAGTCAAGCTTCTCGTACTTTTCACCATGAAATAGCACACAATCATTGACACAAGCATGAATCTTCTGGTAGTCCAAGCCAAGGTCTCGAATTACCTTTCGAACTTTATCCATGGTGTCTGGCAGACAATGACCTTTGGGGAGCACCATTGAGAATAAGAGAATAATTTGCTCCATTGCATTGTTCGTAATACCGAACATGCACTTAATCTGGAAAAGCCTGACAATGAAACTCACTTTGGTAGCCTCCTTACAACCTGGGTATAATTCAATTCGAGCTTCTTCCATTAATTTGAAAAATTTCTTTGCTGCCTTATTTGGCTCCTCATCAATACTGCCATGTATCGCACCACTTATTAGAGACGACATGGGATTGTTGGTGGAGGCTCCATCATCATGATCTTCACCATCATCGACAGGGAACTCATGATCATCATCATCATCCACAGGGACAGATTTAGCAGCACGGCGACGATGTGTATGTTTGTTCACGAAACCCTTGTCAAACTCGAACATATGCAAGTGTTCTTGAACCTCTTCTTTATCTCTATATGCCATGGAACGACACCTAGTACATGGACAGGGCGCAGTCTGTCCTGGATAGGTGCCTTCAAATGTGTCATCTATGAAATTTTGATATCCAAGTTGCCAAGCAGGATCTTTTTGAGGCAGAAGCATCCAACTATTATCCTCACGTGCCATATTGGGATGCTTTCAAACAGATGATACCTAGAGGATGCAAGCAGGTGGATTAATTCTTCCTCTAGGTCAGCGTCGTCGATAGATCCAGGCGATCGCGCGAGCACTAGGGGTTCCTGGAGATCGGATCGTATTGACACCGAGCGGAGGAGTACGTTGCGATATGGGATCAATCCTGATACGGAAAACTTGCCCTTCTTTATGTGACACAGCCCTTGTCGAGTCTGACTTGGTCTCTTTTCTAAGGTATGTGTTGGGCCAGTTAAATCCATATTTCATTTTAACCAAACCTGGCCCACGGACTAATCCCGGCCTGGTGGAGTGCATGTCAATGCAACATTTCATGTGCGCGTTGCATTTTCTTAGCCTCATTGGCAACATCATCAATTTTCGTTGAGATATCTATATCTAAGTTGCAATGGTTGACGTTAGCGTTGCAGTACCCAAGGCTCCTTAGCAGCGACACAAATCTGCGTTGCTATATGCAATTTTTCACTTGCAACATGCCACCTTTTATTGCTATATCCAACTTCATATTGCAACCAACTTCATCACAAATAGCAACGTTCTATAAGTGTAGCAATATATCACACTATTGCATCCATCGAAGAAACTCGTTGCAAGAATAACGCTGAACTCACAACAAAACTATATTCGTTGAAATATATGCCACTTATTACAACCACCAGAATCTATATCGCAACACTGCACATCTGGTGGCAATAGTCACCACTTTTGCAACCAATATCAACATTGGTCGCAAGAAGCCTACGTATAGCAACAAAAACCGAGCGTTGCATAACAAATTGCGTGGCGTTAGTGCCAAAACGCTATAGTGAATGGAGCAATCCTAATTCATGCAACCTCTAACTATTGGGTCAAAAAGCAGCAGAATTCCAAAAACTAATATCCAACATGCCAACATAGAGTTCTACAATGTCATGAGTTGCACAGCAGCAGGAAGACTATCTTCTATAACTCTACTTTCCATAACTCTACTTGCACATGCCATATTTCAGAATAATACAAAAATACCTAGTCGAGGAATTAATGGATGCATTGCAACATATGTAGTAGCTAGCCAAGTCAAACTGGGAGATGTACCTCAGGATCACCATACATGCTTAGTAATTCCAGTGCTTTCATCATGTGATTGACGACATAGAAGCCACATGCGTTGCCAAGAGGTTGTTGATGGCACTGCGAAAAATAAATCAAAAAAATAGTGAGAAGACAGAAACTACACAACTTCATTATGATACGGATCGTATCAGGATATTTATATTTACTCTTTCTCCGCAACAACCTTGCAAGGTGAAATCTATTCTTAACTCCAAATTATATTATTTTCCATTGGCAAGACTACTATTTGCCTTGTATGATTATAGGTGTTGGCATTCCTTAACGTCACTATTAGAATTGTGATTCCAGCAATATCGCAAAAAGATGCCATATGGTATTCTAAAAAATGTGAATAAATCTGCAAGCGCACGGATATACCATTATAGCACTTCACCCATGAGTATTCCCAAGAGTATTGTATTTTTTCAAAGGAAGGTGGTACGTCAAAGAATATTGTTGCGGTCATGAATATAGCAGTAGTATGGATAGAATCAAATACCAAGGATAGGGGTAAGATATATGATCATGGGATAGTGAGACACACATGGGATCATCGGGACTAACTAGGCTAGGGAGAAGGCCTAAGAGTTAGCATCTAGTTTTAATGTACTTCCTATATACTGCTCTGATCGTATTAGAGAGGCACTTATATACAAATAAAGTCTAAGCCTATGCACCTAGATAAACTTGGGGAGATAGCCTCCCTCGTCAGTTACGCATGGCAAAGTGACTACTCATTTATGAACACCTACAATGATACCCAAACATGGGAGATTTTGAAGGGTCCAACAGGGCTGTCACCACCTGGGACCTATCCCGGCCAAACCGTGGGGCACACTCATATCCTCATGATGATTCAAATCCAAGAACCATGCTTTTATTGTTCAAAACACACTGACCACCCCGGGCTATTGCGACTATGATTAGTGCCACCATATAAATGAATATTGGACCGATGTCATGTCATAGATCATGGAGACTATAAATCATACTAAACCATAATCTAAACGAACTAGAGCAAAGTCTAGCATATATTAGGGCATAAGAGTCTACACTATCGAAGAAAGGGTATAAGACTAATGTTGATGTTTCTTAACGTTCATAGAGAAATCTGCAAGCTCACAGATATCGTCGTAGCTCTCCCCTAAGAATATTCCAAGGGTATCGAATCCAAGGAAGGCGGGTTGGCCAAGAGATTCTACTATTCTTATGAGTTATATCTTGATATGATAAACCAAAGCTCAACAAGGGTAAAGATAATAGCAGGGTAGTGTGACACACAAGAGAATAACACTCAAGATAAGATAGTTTAAGGCTAGAGAGAAGGACAAAGAGCTAGCTCTAGGTTCTAATGTACTTCCTATATACTGCACAGGTCATGTTAGAGAGGCAATCATACACATTATACAAAATAAGCCTATGCACCCAGGTACATGGGGAGATGACCTCCTTCGCCACTTACACGTGACCAATTTGCGAGGTTGCCACTCATTTCAGAACTCCTACAGGGTACCCAAACGTGGGGGATTTCATAGGGTCCAACAGGGTTGCCACCACCTGCGGCCTACCCTGCCCAAACCGTGGGGCACACTCATATCCAATTGAAGCCAACAACCCAAGCACCATGCTTGCATTGCCGAACAACTCTCTAGCCCTCTCATGAGTACGCATACTAGAACTAGAACCATCCAACATGAGGATCATTGGACCAATACTGTGGCATAGATCATGGAGACTATATATGGCATGAAAGCATACTCTACACGAACTAGAGCAAAGTCTAATACACATGAGGGCACTCAATTCAAGGCAATAAGAACTTGAACACAACTCACACATATCATGACTA
Organism: Urochloa ruziziensis; assembly: GCA_015476505.1. NCBI lineage: Eukaryota > Viridiplantae > Streptophyta > Magnoliopsida > Poales > Poaceae > Urochloa > Urochloa ruziziensis. The sequence continues at coordinate 21,121,220 of CM027119.1, forward strand.
AGACAAATATTATATAAGAAAGATGTATTTTTGAAGTAGAGCAAAGTCATCCTAGAACTAGAAGAGACAAGAGCTATACCCTTAGCTCCAAGGAGACCTGAACCTATGTTGAACTACTCTAGCCCAATTCCACTATCCTAAAGACTAAAAGTGAGAGAGAGTGCTTCAACTTGTGGTGCTTAGAATGGAGCCCCTCCACTCATATTTATAGGCAGAGGCGGTTGCACGAGGGGATCTTCAGGGAATATTCCACAACCGACTTCAGGACAGGACACGTGGCGGTTGGAGGTGAGAGGAGCCAAGGGTGGTTCGGCTGAACCCGGGGTTCGGATGACCCCCACTAGATCCCACTCACAACCGCCTTTCTCTGGGAGACTGCCATGTGGGTCCTCAAGTGGGTACGGGTATGCCTTAGGTGTTTCTAGGTGGTTTAACCCCCGAAGTGGGCCCTCCAATCCATGTAGTTGCACCTGCTTGGTTGAGAGTGTGTTTCTTCTTTCTCTTGTGGGCCCATGGATCCATGTGCTGCCCAGGTGGCACCCTCTCATTGGTTGGAGTTGTGTTTCTCCACCATGAGAGTGTCCTTTCTCCATCCTTTTGTCTTTATTTCTCCTACACTCAAATAATCTCAAGGAGATGTGGAACTACATTATTCCAAACCAAATATGCGTGTAAGAGATGTTAGTTCTTCTTTATTATCGAGAATATTGACGGCTATATTTGGTACTTAACAGCCGTCAACAACTCCCCCAAGCTAGTCTCTTGCTCCTCCTGAGCATGCACTAGGACTTATGTTTGGTTGATCAGGAGTTGTTACTATGTTTTATTTCTAACTTATGCCATGCATACAACAAAATATTCCATCATGAATTGAATGAGTTGGCATTGATCTTACCTCTTACTTTACTCCTGTGGGGCATGTAGCTTTTCCTTGTCTTGGGTGGTTGAGAGATAGAACGGTATTATATAGTACCAATCACTTATTCCTTGATCAACTGTCAATCCGGAGGTTTTGCAAAGTTTTTCAAAAGAAATCAAAGTTCCTCAAATGATACTCTCGGATCACTCAATGTGTATGATTCCTCACCAAGGCTTGATTTTGCCTTTCTTTCACAACCTACTCATAATAGGCTTATATGTGGAGCAATAGGTAGGGAAGATAAAGGCATACCTGTTTCTTATATTTTGCAAAGTCAAAGACCGGATCCTTTGGAGAAGCAATTCATACAACCTGATCAAGATGTGCATGTGTGTGGATGGTGGATATGGTGGATAGTGTATGGACTCCTTTTTGTATGATCCATCCCTCTCCTTGCTTTCTTTCTTTTGACACATGGGCTATATTTTTTTTCATCATGCTTTCAAGAGCATGGCTTTTTTTTCTTTTTTGACATGCCTTGTAAGCATGTGGCATACCTTCTTTGGGCATGCATCTTTTATTCTTTTTTTTGACATAGCCCATGTCTCTTTTGCAAGATAACTTTGGAGAGAGAGGTCATAGGGAAAGATGGAGCTTTTTTTGTGGATGCATGGATGGCATGTTTGCTAACTTCCAGTGTAGAAGTTTAGCATGTGGTGGTGGTGTGTACGTGATCTTGATCATGGGAGTATGAAAAGCATCTCACAAAAGGGTCACAACAATTTGACAAAGCTCAATGAGATAACATGCAACATATGTAGAGACTATAAGATAGGATCAACATATGGCCTTGGATAGGAATTTCTCATCATTGAGGAACTCATCATTTTGTCATTTTCAAAAACAAAACTCCGGATATCAAGCATCACGTAGAACGAGATCATAGCAACTTTATTATACCATATCATATCTCATAACAACCAAGACTTGGATCATACTTTTTGCTACCCATATGTTTCAAGTTAAGGTTTGATCATGCACGCCAACAAACTCAAGAGCATGAGTAGGATATCAAGTTGTAACTTAGGCACATGACAGAAAACCGACAGAGCAACTATTCATCATTTTAACCATGAAGAACTATGCATTCTTACCGCGCCTATGAAAGAGTAAATGTTTTTTGGTATATTTTTTTCTTTTTTTATCATGCATATTCTGAAAGCGGAAAAGATACAAGTTATCTCCTGTGGGGATCCTCCCCCAAGCTAGAATCAGGCCATGCTATTGGTTGGAGTTATACCCCGCTCAACAACGATAAGCCCTCATCTCCTCCAGTTGTTGCTGCTGAAGCTGCTTGACAAGCTGAAAATCCAAACTTGCAAAACAAAGGTGCGAGTATGGAGTTGCATCCAAATGGGCAATTTCCTAAGACTTTACCCAAATAGTTGTTCTTCCAAACTCAAACCCACAGCGAAGAACAAAATAGAGGAAGAGAGTTTCCTTGCTTCTCTTCCCTGAGTGAAATTTGTCGAAAGAATCGAAGAACCAATTCAGAAGAGGAGTGAATGTCATGGATGGACAAGACTCCTCTTCCCCTTTAGCCCCTTGTAGAGCTTAGGAGGACAAATGGTCAAATAATGGCCAAAGGCGACGGCTAGAAGCCGTTGAGGCAAGTGAGGCCTAACATCAATTGACTCGGTCGAATCAAAGATTTGACCGACCCATGATAGGTCTCATTTGCTGCCCCTTTGGTGCAAAACTTCCTTGCAAACATGTTAGATCATGCAAGAGAGGTTTGGCCAAATTTTGTCCTTGAAAAAAGACTCAAAAGATTTTTCGAACAAGATCAATTCAGTTTGTTTTTAGAATTTTATTTTGGAAAAGGGAAATGGCGAGAAAGAATTACAGCATGCAAATGTGGAAAATCAAATATGCAACTCGAAAATCAAATTTTGGAAAGGGAAATATGAGATAACTACTGATTTTACCTTTGGCAAAGGACTCACCATTTTGAGTCCGATAAGCGGGACTCTTCTCCACCATGTTCATCTTGATGATGTGTCATCCAATCCTGGAGAAGTGGATTTGGATGATTGTTCTTCATTGTCCACCACACCTTCTTTGATCTTCCGTTGTTATAACTGTGTGGACAATGATTCCCCGGACTGTGGAGGCTGTGTAGTAGCCCTCCTCTTTGGTCTCTTTACCCAACGATGCGGTTCTTTGAACTTGTATTCTGCAATCTTTCCCTGAAGGTAAAGCTGAATTTTCTTACCATTCACATTGATCTTTGCCTTCACGGTGTTCAAGAACGGTCGCCCAAGAATGAGTGATACTTCCGAGTTGGCTTCCATGTCAACAACCGCAAAATCCACGGGGAGATAGGTGTCTCGGATTTTCACCGGAACACTCCATGCAATACCCACGGGATAGCAGTCGGTTCCATCGGCCATCTGCAAGAACATTTTTGTAGGGCGCATGGGAGGATAATTGATTTGATCATAGATTACCTTCGGCATGATGTTAATACTTGATCCAAGGTCACATAGACAATTCTTGGCATGGTACTCCCAGATCGAGCATTCCAACATCGGGTAGCCAGGATCCTCCGTCCTTCTTAGCCTGAGTTGATTGAACGGGGATTGCCTCCCTGGAGGAGGTTTCTTGCCTTTCTCCTCTTCATACTTTGCTGTAGTCTTAGCGTAGTGTAGGTTCCAAGAAGGTGTTTCCCACTTCTCGATCACTGCACAAACATTTTCACGAAAAGGTTCGGGTTGCCCCAGATGCTCTTCGATCCCAGAATAAGGCATAGCAGCATCCAACTGAGCTATCTTAGTTTCCAGCATTTTATTCAAGCTCAGTTGGTTCTTAAAAGCAGAGGATAGGCTTTCCAAGGTTTGTTTATTGGTAGCAAGATTTTTAGAGAGGGTATCAATTATTTTTGCTTGGCCAAACATAAGATCTGCCAAGGAGGTTTGAATAGCATTGACATCATTACTTGTGTTACCTCCTTGGTAGTCGGGGTGTGATTGATTGCACTCCTGACCTCCTTCTGGACGATACCCATTGTTGTTGTCGTTCATGTCCAATATGTCCGGATGAGGTCGGAGTTGCACATCACTCCACCCTTGGTTGGAGACCATCTTCTCGATCAAATTTTTGGCATTTTCAATGGTCAGAGAGAAGAAGGCTCCTCCAGCAGCAGCATCAATATGGTCACGGTCTGTTAGAGACAACCCGTTGTAGAAGTTATGAAGAATGAGCCAATCATCCATCCCATGTTGAGGACAGGCCAAGAGGCAATCTTAAAGCCTTTCCCACGCCTCGGGTATTGACTCCATAGCTGCTTGCTGGAAACTGGAAATTCTCTCTCGAAGAGCATTGGTTTTGCTCAACGGGAAGAACTTCGTGAGGAATGTCGTAGAACATTTATCCCAAGAGTCTATCATCTCCCGATTCATGTAGAACCACTGCTTCGCTCCCCCGAGTAGAGAGAACGGGAACAGCCGAAGGCGAATAGCATCTTCGCTCACCCCTCTAATGGTGAAGGTGCTGCATAGCTCTATGAATTGTTGAAGATGGGCGCTTGCGTCCTCATTGGCTTTCCCACAGAATGGGCTAGCCTGCACCATGTTGATAAGACCCATCTTGATCTCAAAGTTCATGTTTCCCGTGTCAACCTTAGCTCCAATAGGAACCTGGGAGGACAAGGGAGCTGAGAACTCGGCGAGCGTCTTCTGGGCCATCATGTTGAATGTTCATGGTGCGATGAAAGCTGGTTCGGCTGTCGAGTGGATTATTCAAAGAGGGACGATACAAGGATGTACTCTTCCCACCAATGACTCTGGATTCTCGATGAAGTTTATCGGCAAGCTGTAACCAGTACACTACCTGTTTTCACATGGGAGAGAAAACAAAGCAAGGATAAACCTGTATGGGCAATAGCTACCAATCAAGGATACAATCATAGAACATTAGCAAAATTCTTAACTAGTGCCTTCCCCGACAACGGCGCCAGAAAGCTTGTTGATGTTTCTTAACGTTCATAGAGTATTCTAAGGGTATCGAATCCAAGGAAGGTGGGTTGGTCAAGAGATTCTACTATGCTTATGAGTTATATCTTGATATGATAAACCAAAGCTCAACAGGGGTAAAGATAATAGCAGGGTAGCGTGACACACAAGAGAATAACACCCAAGATAAGAAAGTTTAAGGCTAGGGAGAAGGACAAAGAGCTAGCTCTACGTTCTAATGTACTTCCTATATACTGCATAGGTCATGTTAGAGTGGCAATCATACACATTATACAGAATAAGCCTATGCACCCAGGTACATGGGGAGATGACCTCCCTCGCTACTTACGCGTGACCACTTTGTGAGGTTGCCACTCATTTCAGAACTCCTACAGGGTACCCGAACGTGGGGTATTTCAGAGGGTCCAACAGGGCTGTCACCACCTGCAGCCTACCCCATCCAAACCGTGGGCACACTCATATCCAATGGAAGCCAACAACCCAAGCACCATGCCTGCATTGCCGAACAATTGGCTAGCCCTCACATGAGTACGCATACTAGAACTAGTACCATCCAACATGAAGATCATTGGACCTATACCGTGGCATAGATCATGGAGACTATATATGACATGAAAGCATACTCTACACGAACTAGAGCAAAATCTAATACACATGAGGGCACTCAATTCAAGGCAATAAGAACTTGAACACAACTCACACATATCATGACTAAGACAAACATTATATAAGAAAGATGTATCTTTGAAGTAGAGCAAAGTCATTCTAGAACTAGAAGAGACAAGAGTCATACCCTTAGCTCCAAGGAGACTTGAACCTATGTAGAACTACTCTAGCCTAACTTTACTATCCAAAAGACGACAAGTGAGAGAGAGTGCTTCAACTTGTGGTGCTTAGAATGGAGCCCCTCCACTCATATTTATAGGCACTTGGACGCGGTTGCACGAGCTGATCTTCAGGGAATATTCCACAACCGACTTCAGGACAGGACACGTGGCGGCTAGAGGTGAGAGGAGCCAAGGGTGGTTCGGCCGAACCAGGGGTTCGGCCGACCCCCTGTGGGTCCCACTCACAACCGCCTTTCTCTGGGAGACTGCCATGTGGGTCCTCAAGTGGGTATGGGTATGCCTCGGGTGTTTCTAGGTGGTTTAACCCCAGAAGTGGGCCCTTCAATCCGTGTGCTTGCACCTGATTGGTTGAGAGTGTGTTTCTTCTCTCTTGTGGGCCCATGGATCCATGTGCTGCCCAGGTGGCGCCCTCTCATTGGTCGGAGATGTGTTTCTCCACCATGAGAGGGTGCTTTCTCCATCTTTTTGTCTTTATTTCTCCTACACTCAAATAATCTCAAGGACATGTGGAACTACATTATTCCAAACCAAATATGTGTGTAAGAGATGTTAGTTCTTCTTTATTATCGAGAATATTAACGGCTATATTTGGTATTTAACAGCCGTCAACAACTAACTCATGAGCATATAAGCCAAGCAACTTATGATAGCAAGAACATATACACAGCTCACACATATCAGGCCTAAGACAAACAATATATATAATGAAGATATGTCATTGAAGTAGAATAAAGTAAAACTAGAACTTGAAGATACAAGAGCCATACCGTAGATCCAAGAAGATCTGGAACCTGAATAGAGCTACTCTAACCTAACTCTAATAAGCCTAGAGCCTAAAGGAAGAGAGTGATTGCCCAAAGATGTATGTCTCAATTTATGAGCCCCTCCACTCATATTTATAGGCTCCAAGAGGTAGCTCTCCAAGGGAATATTCCCGGTGCCCACTACGAACCGACCTTGAGGATAGCATGAGAAAGCATCAGTGGAAGGCTAGAATGAAACAGCCTTAAGGTGTGCTTCTTCAAGGTGGCTGAAATGTGGGTCCCAAGGGCAGTTGCACGTGCACGCACTGGTTTGAGGCAGTTTGGGTCGTTTGTGGGGCCCTTCGCGTGTGGTAGCCTCTGATTCGTCAGAGTTGTTTCACTTGGATCTATGAGGGTGGTTTACTCCTTATTTTTGCATTAAATCACTTGTAACCAAATAATTTCTAAAGACATGTGCAACTTTTTTATTCGAGGGGAAATATGCATGTAAGAAATACCAATCCTCGTGTTTATTTAAGATATGTTTTGAGTTCAAATTTGAAATATGTTTAGAAATTTTGGCTCTTCTTCTTAGGATTTAAATCACACAAAAGCACGTATATATTATTTTGGTTTTGATTGTTCATGATTTTAGAGAATAATTTTGAGCATGAAGGGTTTGTTGCATATATTTTTAGAAAATTTTTAAATGTCCTTATTCTAAATGGCTTCAAATTTTGAGGGTGTTACAACCAAGCAACGTCCCAGACAAAGGGTAGCGCAAGAGGCGGTGCTAGGGGTTCGGTCGAATCACTGATTCGGCCAACCTTGTCCTAGCTCCAACCGAGCCCATCTTCCACGTGACGACTTCTGGGGATGTCCTAAGGCGTTTCTGGTCAGCCTATTGGGAGTAACCGCCTTGAAGCCTCGGATCCTGCTAGGTGGCAAAAGGAGGAGAGTTGGAGGAGAATATTCTTTTAGGAATCTCTTGAGGAACTTCACTCTCCGAAGGCACCTCCCGCTCCAAGTATCTATAAATATAAGGGAGGGGACTCATTTAGAGACACAACTCAAGAGAGAATTAGACCTTTCACTCCAAAGGCAAAGCATTGCCTAGCTTGTGTTTAGCGTAGAGATAGAGCAAGGGGTAGTTTGGGAGGAGTGCTGATGTCAGCACTCTACTCCTAGCTTGTATCTCTACAGATGCTGATTATCTTCTAGTAAGTTAAGTAGTATTCATGATGCCTTCTTCTAGTGTTGTTTTTGGTTGCTTGAGTAGTCTTATTCGCTTGCCACGTTCATATGCTAGTCATATACCCTTGCCATCATAGTATAGGTTTGAGTGCTCTCTTGTATGTTTAAGGTATACGATAGTAACTCTTCTTCATAAGGGGGTGAGATCTATTCTCTTACTTGCGGATTCGTTGATATGTAATTATACGGAGTGCTGCAATGTGATACAGTGGTGGGCCGAAACATATTTAGACTCCAGTAGTAATCACTAGTGTAGCTGTGGTGTCTGGGTTACAGGTATTATTCATTTGCGCAACTTAAACCACGGTTTAGCTGACGTAGGCCGAAGGTGGTGACAACCCTGTTGCACCCTTTGAAATCCCCCACAATCAGTTAAATCGTAGAGTTGTAGGCCAGAAACGCCTATATTACAAGATAAGTGTTGACGGCTGTTAAGTACCTAATATAGCCGTCAATATTCTCAATAATAAAGAAGAACTAACATCTCTTACACGCATGTTTGGTTTGGAATAATGTAGTTCCATATGTCCTTTAGATTATTTGAGTGTAGGAGAAATAAAGACAAAAGGATGGAGAACATGCACTCCCATGATAGAGAAACACAACTCCAACCAATGAGAGGGCACCACCTGGGCAACACATGGATCCATGGGCCCACAAGAGAGAGAAGAAACATACTCTCGACAAATCAGGTGCAAGCACATGGATTGGATGGCCCACCTTGGGGGTTAAAATGCATAGAAACACCCAAGGCACCCCCATACCCACTTGAGAACCCACCTGTCAGTGTGCCAGCCAAAGGCGGTTGTGAGGGGGGCCCACCATGGGTCGGCCAACCCCATGGTTCGGCCGACCCCCTGGTTCGGCCGAACCAGGGGTGTCTCCCCTCACCTCAAGCTGCCACGTGTCCTCTCCAGAGAATATTCTTAGAAGATTCCTCTCGTGTACCGACCTCCTGGTGCCTATAAATATGAGGGGAGGGGCTCCATTCTAAGCACCACAAGTTAAAGCACTCTCTCTCACTTTTAGTCTTTAAGATAGCGGAGTTAGGCTAGAGTAGTTCTACTTAGGTTCTAGGTCTCCTTGGATTCTAGGTATGGCTCTTGTATCTTTCATTCCTAGGAAGACTTTATTCTACTTCAGTGACATATCTTCTCTATATAATGTTTGTCTTAGTCAAGATATGTGTGAGCTGTGTATGTGTTCTTGCTATCATGTGTTGCTTGGCTTATATGCTCATGAGTTAGTCATATACCCTTGCTTCGGTAGTATAGGACCTTATGCCGTCATGTGTATGAGACTTTGCTCTAGTCCGTGTAGAGTATGGTTTCATGCCATATATAGTCTTTATGATCTATGCCATGGTAGTCGGTCCGATGATCTTGTATTAGATGGTTCTAGCTCAGCTCGTCCATCAGAAGGGTGGGAGCCCTGCAGGGGGGTTAGACCGTTGCTCATCAATGCAAGCATGGTGCTTGGATTGTTGGCTTCCGTTGGATATGAGCGTGTCCCATGGTTTGGCTGGGGTAGGCCGCAGGTGGTGATAGCCCTGTTGGTCCTTTGTAATCCCCCATGTTCGGGTATCACTATAGGAGTTCATAAATGAGTAGCAACCTCGCAAAGTGGTCACGCGTAAGTGGCGAGGGAGGCTATCTCCCCGGGTAGCCCTTGGTGCATAGGCTTAGACTCTATCATGTGTACGTTTTCCTCTCTAACATGATCTGTGCAGTATATAGGAAGTACATTAGAACCTAGAGCTAACTCTTAGTCCTTCTCCCTTGCCTTAGACTATCTTATCTTGAGTGTTATTCTCTTGTGTGTCACACTACCCTGCTATTATCCTTACCCATGTTGACCTTTGGTTTATCATATCAAGATATAACTCATAAGCTTAGTAGAATCTCTTGACCAACCCGCCTTCCTTTGGGAAATACGATACCCTTGGGAATACTCATGGGTGAAGTGCTACAATGGTACATCCCTGCGCTTACAGATTCATTCGCATTCGTTAGAATGTCACCAGGCATTTCTGGCGCCATTGCTGGGGAACTGGTAACAACGTTAAGAAACGCTAACAAGCATTTCTGGTGCCGTTGCCAGGGAAGGCACTGGTTAAGAATTTTACTAATGTTCTATGATTGTATCCTTGATTGGTAGCTATTGCCCATACAGGTTTATCCTTGCTTTGTTTTCTCTTCCATGTGAAAACAGGTAGTGTACTGGTGACAGCTTGCTGATAATTTTCATCGAGAATCCGGAGTCATTGGTGGGAAGAGTACATTCTTGTATCGTCCCTCCTTAAATAATCCACTCAACAGCCAAACCAGCTTTCATTGCACCATCAACATTCAACGTGATGGCCCAGAAGACGCTCGCCGAGTTCTCATCTCCCTTGTCCTCCCAGGTTCCTATTGGACCTAAGGTTGACACTGGGAACGTGAACTTTGAGATCAAGATGGGTCTTATCAACATGGTGCAGGCTAGCCCATTCCATGGGAAAGCCAATGAGGACGTAACCGCCCATGTTCAACAATTCCTAGAGCTATGCAGCACCTTCACCATTAGAGGGTGAGTGAAGATGCTATTCGCCTTCGGCTGTTCCCGTTCTCTCTACTCGGGAGAGCGAAGCAGTGGTTCTACATGAATCGGGAGACGATAGACTCTTGGGATAAATGTTATACGGCGTTCCTCACGAAGTTCTTCCCGTTGGGCAAAACCAAGGCCCTCCATGAGAGAATTTCCAGTTTTTAGCAAGCAGCTATGGAGTCAATACCCGAGGCATGGAAAAGGCTTCAAGATTACATCTTGGCCTGGCCTCACCATGGGACGGATGATTGGCTCATTCTTCATAACTTCTACAACGGTGACAGACCGTGACCATATTGATGCTGCTTCTGGAGGAGCCTTCTTCTCTTTGACCATTGAAAATGCCAAAACTCTGATTGAGAAGATGGTCGCCAACCAAGGGTGAAGTGATGTGAGACTCCAACCTCGTTCGGACGTATTGGACATGAACGACAACAAAAATGAGTATCGCCCAGAAGGAGGCTAGGAGTGCAATCAACCACACCCCGACTACCAAGGAGGTAACACAAGTAACGATGTCAATTCTATTCAATTCTCCTTGGAAGATCTTGTGTTCGGCCAAGCAAAAATAATCGAATCCCTCTCTAAAAAGCTTGCTGCCAATGAACAAATGCTAGAAACTAAGATAGCTCAGTTGGATGCTGCTATACCTTATTCTGAGATCGAAGAGAATTTGGGGCAACCCGAACCTTTTCATAAAAATGTTTGTGCGGTGATCGAGAAGTGGGAAACACCTTCTTGAAATCCGTATTATGCTAACACTGCAGCAAAGTATGAAGAGGAGAAAGGCAAGAAACCTCCTCTAGGGAGGAGTTCCCCATTCAATCAACCCAAGCCAAGAAGGAGAGATCCCGGCTATCCGATGCTCCAGTGCTCGATCTGGGAATATCATGCCAAGCATTGTCTATGTGACCTTGGATCAAGTATTAGCATTATGCCGAAGGTAATCTATGACGAAATCAATTATCCTCCCTTACGCATTACAAGAATGTGCTTGCAGATGGCCGACGGAACCTACTGCTATCCCGTGGGCATTGCACGGAGTGTTCCAGTGAAAATCCGAGACACCTATCTCCCCGTGAATTTTGCAGCCGTTGACATGGAAGCCAACTTAGAAGTGACACTCATTCTTGGGCGACTGTTCTTGAACACCACGAAGGCGAAGATCAATGTGAATGGTATAAAAATTCAGCTTCACCTTCAGGGAAAGATTGCAGAATACAAGTTCAAGGAACCACGTCGTTGGGTAAAGAGACAAAAGAGGAGAGCTGCTACACAGCCTCGACAGTCCGAAGGATCATTGTCCACACCGTTACAACAACTGAAGATCAAATAAGGTGTGGCAGACAATGAAGGACAATCATCCGAATCCACTTCTCCAGGATTGGATGACACGTCATCAAGTTGAACATGATGGAGAAGAGTATTCCAAGGGTATCGAATCTTTCCCCTAAGAGTATTCCAAGGGTATCAAATCCAAAGAACGTGTGTGCACACTACCTACGCTAGGGAGGTGCCAAGGATAACCAACCAAGAAGATGACAAGAGAGGATGATCTATGGTCTTAGCATTGAGTAGCAAGATGTCTCTACATTCTACTTGCTTCAAGCACCCGCTTACACTGCATCCATAGTGACTCCGACTAACAGCTCTACAACTTAACCAAATGTGGGGGATTTCAAAGGGTCCAACGGGGCTGTCACCACCCGCGGCCTACCCCAGCCAAACCGTGGGTTAAGATGCGCAAACGAAGTATAATCCACGATTAAGGCACCACGCCTGCGCCATGGATTACTACTATGGTCTGTAAACACTTTTCGGCACGTAAACTCGCCACAACACTCCACAAGATGTGAAGCGATGAACCCACAAGTGAGAGCCTCAAACTTGCTACTAGTAACAATACTAATTCATAGAAGATCAAAGATACTTACGAAGCACTTGCTCTGATAATAACACGGAAGCATCTCCAGGAATTACATGATGGATGAGAGTGTTGATGATGAACATCAACACTCATCCTACTCACTCTCTCCCTCTCTCTACCTCTCTACCCCTAGGCTGAACTAGCCTAAGCTATTCTCCTCCATAGAAGCCTCCTCTTGAAGCGAAGGGAGAAGGTGAAGTGTTAGAGAGTGCTTGGAATGGTTGTACCTCATTCTCACCCCCTCCACTAGTATTTATAGGCTAATGGAGGTCGGTAACCGAGCGAATCACCACGGAATATTCCTTGCAACCACCTTACGATAGGACACGTGGCAGCCAGGGACGAGGGGAGCCAGGGCTGGTTCGGCCGAACCCCCTGTCCGGCCGACCCCCTGTGGGCCCCTCTCTCAACCGCCTTTGAATGGCAGGCTGACAGGTGGGTCCTTGTGTGGGTACTGGTGTGCCTCGGGTGAATCCTGGCTTTTAACCCTCTGATGTGGGCGCTCCAATCCGTGTGCTTTGCTCTGATTGGTCGATAGCGTGTTTCCTTGCTCAAGTGGGCCATTGGATCCATGGGTGGCTGATGTGGCAGCCCCTGATTGGCTGGTTTTTGCTAGTTGAGCCACTTTAGCTTGTTCCCACTTTATTTCCATGGTTAGGTGACCTGCATACATATATTCACCAACACTAGTGGAACTCATTAGAAATAAGTCCTATCACTAAGGTTGATGTTGATATTTGCATCCTTTATGCAAAAGTTAACGGCCTAAGGATGGGGTTTAACAGCCATCAACACATGCTCCACAGGAGTAAGGTAAGAGGTAAGATCAATGCCAACTCATTCAAATCATGGTGGAATATTTTGTTGTAGGCATGGCATAAGTTAGTAATAAAACATAGCAACAACTCCTGATCAACTGAACCTAAGTCCTAGTGCTTGCTCGAGACGAGCAAGAGGCTAGCTTGGGGGAGTTGTTGACGGCTGTTAAGTACCAAATATAGCCGTTAATATTCTCAATAATAAAGAAGAACTAACATCTCTTGCGCACATGTTTGGTTTGGAATAATGTAGTTCCAAATGTCCTTGAGATTATTTGAGTGTAGGAGAAATAAAGACAAAAGGATGGAGAACATGCACTCTCATGGTAGAGAAACACAACTCCAACCAATGAGAGGGCTCCACCTGGGCAGCACATGGATCCATGGGTTCACGAGAGAGAAGAAAAACACTCTCGGCCAATCAGATGCAAGCACACGGATTCGAGGGCCCACCTTGGGGTTAAAATGCATAGAAACACCCAAGGCACCCCCATACCTACTTGAGGACCCACCTATCAGTGTGCCAGCCAAAGGCGGTTGTGAGGGGGGCCACCATTGGTCGGCCGACCCCCTGGTTCGGCCGAACCAGGGGTGTCTCCCCTCATCTCGAGCCGCCATCTGTCCTCTCCAGAGAATATTCCTAGAAGATTCCTCTCGTGCACTGGCCTCCTGGTGCCTATAAATATGAGAGGAGGGGCTCCATTCTAAGCACCACAAGTTAAAGCACTCTCTCTCTATTTTTTAGTCTTTAGTATAGTGGAGTTAGGCTAGAGTAGTTCTACTTAGGTTCTAGGTCTCCTTGGAGTCTAGGTATGGCTCTTGTATCTTTCATTCCTAGGAAGACTTTATTCTACTTCAGTGACATATCTTCTCTATATAATGTTTGTCTTAGACATGATATGTGTGAGCTGTGTATGTGTTCCAGCTATCATGTGTTTCTTGGCTTATATGCTCATGAGTTAGTCATATACCCTTGCTTCGGTAGTGTTGATGGCTGTTAAGTACCAAATATAGCCTTCAATATTCTCAATAATAAAGAAGAACTAACATCTCTTACACACATATTTGGTTTGGAATAATGTAGTTCCACATGTCCTTGAGATAATTTCAATGTAGGAGAAATAAAGAGAAAACGATGGAGAACATGCACTCTCCTGGTGGAGAAACACAACTCCAACCAATGAAAGGGCTCCACTTGGGTAGCACATGGATCCATGGGCCCACAAGAGAGAAAAGAAACACACTCTCAACCACAATCAGGTGCAAGCGCACGGATTAAAGGGCCCACTTCTGGGGTTAAACCACCTAGAAACACCCGAGGCATACCCATACCCACTTGAGGACCCACATGGCTGTCTCCCAGAGAAAGGCGGTTGTGAGTGGGACCCACAGGGGGTCGGCCGAACCACTCTTGGCTCCTCTCACCTCCAGCCGCCACGAGTCCTGTCCTGAAGTCGGTTGTGGAATAATCCCTGAAGATCCCCTCGTGCAACCGCCTCCAAGTGCCTATAATTATGAGTGGAGGGGCTCCATTCTAAGCACCACAAGTTGAAGCACTCTCTCTCACTTTTAGTCTTTAGGATAGTGGAGTTAGGCTAGAGTAGTTCTACATAGGTTCAGGTCTCCTTGGAGCTAAGGGTATGGCTCTTGTCTCTTCTAGTTCTAGGATGACTTTGCTCTACTTCAAAGATACATCTTTCTTATATAATGTTTGTCTTAGTCATGATATGTGTGAGTTGTGTCCAAGTTATTATTGCCTTGAATTGAGTGCCCTCATGTGTATTAGACTTTGCTCTAGTTCGTGTGGAGTATGCTTTCATCCCATATATAGTCTCTATGATCTATGCCATGGTATAAGTCCAATGATCCCCATGTTGGATGGTTCTAGTTCTAGTATGCGTACTCATGAGAGGGCTAGACAGTTGTTCGGCAATGCAAGCATGGTGCTTGGGTTGTTGGCCTCCATTGGATGTGAGTGTGCCCTATGGTTTGGCCGGGGTAGGCCGCAGGTGGTGACAGCCCTATTGGACCCTCTGAAATCCCCCACGTTCGAGTACCCTGTAGGAGTTCTGAAATGAGTGGCAACCAAGCAAAGTGGTCACGCGTAAGTGGCGAGGGAGGTCATCTCCCCATGTACCTGGGTGCATTGGCTTATTCTGTATAATGTGTATGATTGCCTCTCTAACATGACCTGTGCAGTATATAGGAAGTACATTAGAACATAGAGCTAACTCTTTGTCCTTCTCCCTAGCCTTAGACTATATTGTCTTGAGTGTTATTCTCGTGTGTGTCACACGACCTTGGTATTATCTTTACCCCAGTTGAGCTTTGGTTTATCATATCAAGATATAACTCATAAGCATAGTAGAATCTCTTGACCGACCCACCTTCCTTGGATTCGATACTCTTAGGGGAGAGCTACGACGATATCTGTGCACTTGCAGATTTCTCTGTGAACGTTAAGAAACGTCAACAAGCTTTCTGGCGCCATTGCCGGGGAAGGCACTGGTTAAGAATTTTACTAATGTTCTATGATTGTATCCTTGATTGGTAGCTATTGCCCATACAGGTTTATCCTTGCTTTGTTTTCTCTCCCATGTGAAAACAGGTAGTGTACTGGTTTCAGCTTGCCGATAATTTTTATCGAGAATCTGGAGTCATTGGTGGGAAGAGTACATTCTTGAATCGTCCCTCATTGGGAAGAGTACATCCTTGTATCGTCCCTCCTTGAATAATCCACTCGGCGGCCGAACCAGCTTCCATTGCACCACCAACATTCAACGTGATGGCCCAGAAGTCGCTCGCCGAGTTCTCAGCTCCTTTGTCCTCTTAGGTTCCCATTGGACCTAAGGTCGACACTGGAAACGTGAACTTTCTGATCAAGACGGGTCTTATCAACATGGTGCAGGCTAACCCATTCTGTGGGAAAGCCAATGAGGATGCAAGCGCCCATTTTCAACAATTCCTAGAGCTATGCAGCACCTTCACCATTAGAGGGGTGAGTGAAGATGATATTTGCCTTCGGGTGTTCCCGTTCTCCCTACTCAGGAGAGTGAAGCAGTGGTTCTACATGAACCGGGAGATGATAGACTCTTGGGATAAATGTTCTGAGGCGTTCCTCACGAAGTTCTTCCCGTTGGGCAAAACCAATGCCCTTCGTGAGAGAATTTCCAGTTTCCAGCAAGCAGCTATGGAGTCAATACCCGAGTCATGGGAAAGGCTTCATGATTGCCTCAGTTGGATGCTGCTATGCCCTATTATAGGATCGAAGAGAATTTGGGGCAACCTGAACCATTTCTTAAAAATCTTTGTGCGGTGATCGAGAAATGGGAAACACCTTCTCTAAATCCATACTGTGCTAACACTATAGCCAACTATGAAGAGGAGAATGGCAAGAAACCTCCTCCAGAGAGGTGTTCCCCATTCAATCAACTCAGGCCAAAAAGGAGGGAGGATCCTGGCTACCCGATGTTGGAGTGCTCGATCTGGGAGTACCATGCCAAGCATTGTCTATGTGACCTTGGATCAAGCATTAGCATCATGCCGAAGGTAATCTATGACGAAATCAATTATCCTCCCTTGCGCCCTACAAGAATGTGCTTGCTGATGGCCAACGGAACCGACTGCTATCCCGTGGGTATTACACGGAGTGTTCCGATGAAAATCCGAGACACCTATCTCCCCGTGGATTTTGTGGTTGTTGACATGCAAGCCAACTCGAAAGTATCACTCATTATTGGGCAACCGTTCTTGAACACCGCGAAGGCGAAGATCAATGTGAATTGTAAGAAAATTCAGCTTCACCTTCAGGGAAAGATTGCAGAATACAAGTTCAAAGAACCGCGTCGTTGGGTAAAGTGACCAAAGAGGAGAGCTGCTGCACAGCCTCCACAACCTCTGTTGGTTTTCTCTCATGTATCTAAGTTACAACTTGATATCCTACTCATGCTCTTGAGTTTGTTGTCTTGCATGATCAAACCTTAACTTGAAACTTGTGGGTAGCAAAAAGCATGATCCAAGTCTATGTTGTTGTGAGATATGATAAGGTATAATAAAGTTGCTATGATCTCGTTCTACGGGATGCTTGATATCCGGAATTTTGTTTTTGAAAATGACAAAATGATGAATTCCTCAATGATGAGAAATTCCTATCCAAGGCCATATGTTGATCCTATCTTATAGCCTCCACATATGCTGCCTGTTATCTCATTGAGCTTTGTCAAACTATTGTGACCCTTTGTGAGATGCTTTTCATACTCCCATGATCAAGATCACATACACACCACCACCACATGCTAAACTTCTACACTGGAAGTTAGCAAACATGCCATCCATACATCCACAAAATAAAGCTCCATGTTTCCCTATGACCTCTCTCTTCAAAGTTATCTTGCAAAAGAGACATGGGCTATGTCAAAAAAAAGAATAAAAGATGCATGCCCAAAGAAGGTATGCCACATGCTTACAAGGCATGTCAAAAAAAGAAAAAAAACCATGCTCCTGAAAGCATGATGAAAAAAAAGAGATAGCCTATGTGTCAAAAGAAAGAAAGCAAGGAGAGAGATGGATCATACAAAAAGTAGTCCATACACTATCCACCATATCCACCATCCACACACATGCACATCTTGATCAGGTTGTATGAATTGCTCCTCCAAAGGATCTGGTCTTTGACTTCACAAAATATGAGAAACAGGTATGCCTTCATCTTCCCTACCTATTGCTCAACATATAAGCCTATTAGGAGTAGGTTGTGAAAGAAAGGCAAAATCAATCCTTGGTGAGGAATCATACACATTGAGCGATCCGAGAGTATCATTTGAGGAACTTTGAAAAACTTTGCAAAACCTCCGGATTGACAGTTGATCAAGGAATAAGTGATTGGTACTATATGATACCGTTCTATCTCTCAATCGCCCAAGACAAGGTAAAGCTACACACCCCACAGGAGTATGGTAAGAGGTAAGATCAATGCTAACTCATTCAATTCATGATGAAATATTTTGTTGTAGGCATGGCATAAGTTAGAAATAAAACATAGTAACAACTCCTGATCAACCAAACCTAAGTCCTAGTGCTTGCTCGGGACGAGCAAGAGGCGAGCTTGGGGGAGTTGTTGACGGCTGTTAAGTACCAAATATAGCTGTCAATATTCATGATAATAAAGAAGAACTAACATCTCTTACACGCATATTTGGTTTGGAATAATGTAGGTTCACATGTCCTTGAGATTATTTGAGTGTAGGAGAAATAAAGACAAAAGGATGGAGAACATGCACTCTCATGGTGGAGAAACACAACTCCAACCGATGAGAGGGCGCCACCTGGGCAACACATGGATCCATGGGCCCACAAGAGAGAGAAGAAACACACTCTCAACCAATCAGGTGCAAGCACATGGATTAAAGGGCCCACTTCTGGGGTTAAACCACCTAGAAACACCCGAGGCATACCCATACCCACTTGAGGACCCACATGGCTGTCTCCCAGAGAAAGGCGGTTGTGAGTGGGACCCACAAGGGGTCGGCCGAACCACTCTTGGCTCCTCTCACCTCCAGCCTCCACGTATCCTGTCCTGAAGTCGATTGTGGAATATTCCCTGAAGATCCCCTCGTGGAACCGCCTCCAAGTGCCTATAAATATGAGTGGAGGGGTTCCATTCTAAGCACCACAAGTTGAAGCACTCTCTCTCGCTTTTAATCTTTAGGATAGTGGAGTTAGGCTAGAGTAGTTCTACACAGGTTCAGGTCTCCTTGGAACTACGGGTATGGCTCTTGTCTCTTCTAGTTCTAGGATGACTTTGCTCTACTTCAAAGATACATCTTTCTTATATAATGTTTGTCTTAGTCATGATATGTGTGAGTTGTGTTCAAGTTCTTATTGCCTTGAATTGAGTGCCCTCATGTGTATTAGACTTTGCTCTAGTTCGTGTAGAGTATGCTTTCATGCCATATATAGTCTCCATGATCTATGCCACGGTATAGGTCCAATGATCCTCATGTTGGATGGTTTTAGTTCTAGTATGCGTACTCATGAGAGGGCTAGACAGTTGTTCGGCAATGCAAGCATGGTGCTTGGGTTGTTGGCTTCCATTGGATATGAGTGTGCCCCACGGTTTGGCCGGGGTAGGCCGCAGGTGGTGACAGCCCTGTTGGACCCTCTGAAATCCCCCACGCTTGGCTTCGGTTGGATATGAGCGTGCCCCACGCAAGTGCTCTGCTCGTCCATCCGAATGGTGGGAGCCCTGCAAGGGCGTTAGACCGTTGCTCATCAATGCAAGCATGGTGCTTGGATTCTTGGCTTCGGTTGGATATGAGCGTGCCCCACGGTTTGGCCGGGGTAGGCTGTAGGTGGTGACAGCCCTGTCGGCCCTTTATAATCCCCCATGTTCGGGTATCGCTGTAGGAGTTCGTAAATAAGTAACAACCTCGCAAAGTGGTCATGCGTAACTGGCGAGGGAGGCTATCTCTCCGGGTAGCCCTTGGTGCATAGGCTTAGACTGTATCATGTGTATGTTTTCCTCTCTAACATGATCTATGCAGTATATAGGAAGTACATTAGAACCTAGAGCTAATTCTTAGTCCTTCTCCCTAGCCTTAGACTATCTTATCTTGAGTGTTATTCTCTTTTGTGTCACACTACCCTGCTATTATCCTTGTCCATGTTGTGCTTTGGTTTATCATATCAAGATATAACTCATAAGCGTAGTAGAATCTCTTGACCAACCCGCCTTCCTCTGGGAAATACGATACCCTTGGGAATACTCATGGGTGAAGTGCTACAATAGTACATCCGTGCGCTTGCCGATTGTGGGGGATATAGTACCCGGGTACCTCACGAGCAAGCCTGGCAGCCCACCAAAAGGGGGCGGCCCAGCCCACCGTTCTGGACCTGAAGACGTGCGGGACAAGTCGGCGCATGAAGGAAGGGTCCGGAAGGAGAAGTTCTAGTTGGAATAGGAATTATTGTAAAGAAGGAAAGGATCCTTAGAGATAGGATCGGCTACAAACCGACTTGTAACCCTGCCCCCCGATATATAAGGCGGGCAGGGACCCCCTCCAAAACAACTCAACTCTCCACATCTCAACTCATAGCGAAATCCACGCAATACAACACCCCAAAACAGGACGTAGGGTATTACGTCGAGTCGACGGCCCGAACCTGTCTAAACCCCTGTGTCTGTCCATCCTAACCATCTTGCTTCCGATCTTTGCGATCTTCCCTGCAATACAAATCACTTCCGTGGGCTACCCCGTGGAAGACTGCCGGAGATAATATCACCGACAGTGGCGTGCCAGGTAGGGGGTATCGCCAAGATCAATCTGGTAAGCTTGATGGATCGTGTCAAGATCTTGGACAGCTGCAATCTCCCGGACGTCGACGGATTCGAGATCCAGTTCGGGGACGTCACCACCGCCGCCTTGGATACCCAAGCGGCAGGAGCTACGGTCGCCACGGAGGTCTCCTCTCTGGCGCCGACTTCGGCCATCACGGCCCAATCCGGTCCGATCGCATCTGATCGTGCCGGTTCTACCCCGCTGAGTCCATCGCAAAACGCGAGGCCCAACCAGTCGGGAACAGATCTACAATCACTCGGTTCCGATCCGGCTCCTGAGAGTCACGTCGCCGAGTCATCTCAGAGCGTAAACGCTCAACCGACGCGCGTCCAGAGCCCTGAGGTCATCACCGTCCGGACCCCTGGCTTTTGCGCGCTTGCTGAGAAGCAGAAGATGAAGGACATCGTCCAGGCGGATGATTCCCTCTCTGGGAGCGACTCCTATGAGTTAAACCCACAGGGACCCTCAATCCTGGACGACCTGCCGGAAGGTTACACAGTGTCCGACGCCTCTACGGAGCCGGAACTGCTAGGATCACCCGGGAGAACTAACTCCGAGTAGCTTGGAGCGTTATACGCCCACATCCGACTTCTCCGAGTCCGAGGAAGACTACCTCGCGCAAGAAGGAGTCGGGTCATACTGCTATATGGTGGCGCCAGCGACGCCGCCCAACCCTGTCTCAGAAGACGAGGTCACTCCGGCTGAGGAGACGACTGAAGCCAGGGACCAGCGTCGAGGACGCAACGCCAGTCGGGCGACTCGCAGAGCCGCACGACCACACGGAGCCACCGCATCAGGATCTGGCACCGCTCGACTCCAGGAACCACGCTCTGAAGATCATCGTCGTCAACGGGATCGGCACGACAGGAGGAGCACCCGGAACTTGATGCGCGACGGCATGTTCGAGTTCAACGGATACGACGTCTACGAGACGCCAGTCCAGAACCTCGTCACCATCAACGAGGAAATCAGTCAGCTACCACCCAGCACTCCAGGCCTGGAAAAGGTAAGGGCTCTCGTGCAGGCCGCCTCCGTCCAGGTTCACCAGATGCAGGGCAGAGCAACCACGGTCGCTCCTGAGCCCGGTCCGTCTCGACGCCGGACCAGCGGTGGATCAGATCGTGACGAAGACCTTCGCACCACGATCAACAGAGATCGAGACGCGAGGGATGTCATCCGCAACAGCACCGAAGAGCGCCATCGTGAGGAAATCGACGGCGCGAAGAATACGATCGGGATCATGGAAATCCCCGTCGTAACTCCAACAGGAGCGGCTACTCGACGGAGTCAGACTACTCTGACCCCTCCGGTAGTCCAAGGCGCGGCAACGACGGCGGTCGCACTCCGCCACGAGGACGAGCGCTTCCACCACCCAGGCGACCGACTCTGCCAAGGGAGCGAACTCCACCGCGCAGCAGAACCTACCGACGGGACCGAACTCCACCCAGGACTCGGAACTATCGGAGGACCCGTTCCCCGCCCGGGGACCGGGATCGCAGGAGGGATAGCACTCCCCCAAGAACAACAGACGGCTCGGGTCCGAGCGGTTCCCGCCCTAGAGGTTGGATCGGCGGATTCCAGTCGTTCACTGAGCGCTTGAGAAGCGTGACATGGCCCAGAGGCTTCAAGCTGTCGGATATCGACAAGTACGACGGGAAGTCTGATCCATCTCAATGGCTTCAGATCTACTACACCGCCGTACAAGCGGCTGGCGGCGACGAGGACGTGATGGCGAATTACCTTCCCATCATGCTCACCAAGGACTGCCGCAACTGGCTGGCAGGACTCCCGCAGGACGCCATCGACAACTGGGATCAACTTACCGCACTCTTTGTCGGTAACTATCTTGGCACCTGGGAAAGGCCCGGGAGCAAGCGGCTCCTCGGTCAGATCAGGCAGCGCAAGAACGAGACCCTGCACGACTTCGTGTGCAGGTTCTCGAAGAAACGCAACTCCATCACGGACGTGACGGATCAGGAGGTTATGTCAGCCTTCCAGCACGGCATCTCCGACAGGAGACTGATTCACAAGTGGACTCGGAAGCCACCCGCGACTGTCAATGACATGTTCGGATCGCTAGCACGTGGGCGGACGCAGAGATCGCGGAAAAGGAACAACTCAGCGAGCTCAGGAGCCGCTGGGAAGAAGAGAACAAGACAACCCGCAAGCGCGACCGCCGCGAAGACGAAGACCGACACGACGACAACCGTCGCACCGACAGTCAACCTCGCATGAAGAACAGCGAGGGAGACATGGTCGCCACCCTGGACCGGTCCAGAGGCCGGGTAACTCCAGAGGATTTCCAGCGCATGCTCGATGAGCAATGTCCATACCACAAGCACAAGCACTCGGCACGAGAGTGCTACGGGCTCAAGCGAGCCTTTACTGGGGGCAACAGAGGCTCTCCCTACAGAAAGAGGAACGATGGTTCCCCGCGAGACGACAGGCGGAATGACGAGCCCGGCGACGACTTCCAGGAAGCCGACCGAGTGGTTCGCATGATCTATGGCGGACCGGAGTTCGAGTCGAAGCGCCAGCAGAAGCTCACCCATCGCCAAGTCATGCACGCGAGGGAGCCACCGGTACCTGAGTACCTTAAGTGGTCGGAAGTTCCGATCACCTTCACCCGGGAAGATCACCCAAACTTCATACCGAAGCCCGGGTCCCACGCCTTGGTAGTAGCCCCGACGATCCGCAACGTTCGGCTCACCAAGGTGCTAGTCGACGGTGGCAGTGGCCTGAACATCCTCTTTGCTAACACATTGAAGGAGCTCGGCCTGACTACTCTCGACCTAAGTCCCCCCCAATCCGCGTTCTACGGCTTGATACCGGGAGAGGGAGCGGAACCACTCGGGCACATCACATTGCCCGTTACCTTCGGAGACCGGAACAACTACCGGACCGAGCATATGCAGTTCACGGTGGCGAACTTTGAAACTGCATACCACGCCATCCTCGGGAGGCCGACGCTCGCCAAGTTCAATGGCGATTCCTCACTACGTCTACTTGCAGGTCAAGATGCCAGGACCTAAAGGCGTAATCACCGTCTTGGGGGACATCCGAGTCGCTTACACATGCGAACAGGAAACCCTCAACGCGGCAGCTGCCCTGGACATGTCCAAGCGCATGGAGCAAGTACTGGCTGCGTCACAGGAGGTGGACAAGGACTCTCTGGAGATCCCCGCCAAGAAGCCAGCAAGAGAAGCCATCGCACCAAGCAAGGAGACGGAGTTGAAGAGGATCTCTCTGGACCTGGATGACCCGAAGAAGACGGCCATCATCGGGGCAGAATTAGACCCCAAATAGGAAGAAGTGCTCGTCAAATTCCTAAGGGAAAACGCCGACATATTTGCGTGGAAACCATCCGATATGCCAGGTGTCCCAAGGGAACTTGCCGAGCACTCCTTGAAGGTCAATCCGACTGCCAAACCGATCAAGCAGAGGCTTCGTCGATTCGCGCAGGACCACAAGGAGGCGATTAGGGCAGAGATTACAAAGCTGTTAGCTGCTGGATTTATTCAGGAGGTGTTCCACCCCGACTGGTTAGCTAATCCAGTTCTTGTAAGAAAAAAGAATAATAATGATTGGAGAATGTGCATCGATTATACAGATCTCAACAAAGCCTGCCCTAAAGACCCCTTCGTTCCCCCCCGCATCGATCAAGTCGTTGACTCCACGGCAGGCTCCGCCCTGCTCTGCTTTCTCGATTGCTACTCAGGCTATCACCAGATAGGCCTAAAGCTGGAAGATCAGATAAAGACCGCGTTCATCACGCCGTTCGGTGCTTTTTGTTACAACACAATGGCCTTCGGTCTGAAGAACGCAGGCGCAACCTACCAGAGGACGATCCAAGCATGTCTGGATCAATTGATCCCAGACATAGTAGAAGCCTACATCGACGACATCGTGGTCAAGATCATGAACCCCGAGGACATGATAGGGAATCTGACAAAGGTCTTCGAACGCCTACGCGTATTCCGGTGGAAGCTCAACCCGGAAAAGTGTGTCTTCGGAGTACCTTCAGGTAAACTACTCGGCTTCATGGTCAGCAACCGCGGGATCGAGGCAAATCATGAGAAGATCACGGCCATCACCAAGATGCTACCACCAACCTGTCAGAAGGATGTGCAGAAGCTCACTGGATGCATGGCAGCGCTCGGTCGTTTTATATCACGACTCAGCGTTCGCGGATTGCCATTTTTCAAGCTGCTCAAGAAGCAGGACAAGTTCGTGTGGGATGACGAGGCGAAGCAATCTTTCCAGGAACTCAAAGATTACCTGCAGAGTCCGCCCATCCTCGTCCCACCTCAACCAAGAGAACAGCTCTACCTCTACATCTCTGCTACTCCCCGAGTGGTTAGCACGGTACTAGTGGTCGAGCGTCCTGAAGAAGGACACACATATGGAGTTCAGCGACCAGTCTATTTTGTCAGCGAGGTCCTGACCGTATCTAAGGTACGCTATCCCCATGTGCAGAAATTACTCTACGGAGTTCTCATCTTAGCAAGAAAGCTGAAGCACTACTTTGAGGCCCACCCAATCTCGGTTGTGAGCGAAAATCCTTTAGGGGCAATTCTCCATAACCGAGACGCCAGCGGCCGAATCGTCAAGTGGTCAATAGAATTGGCCGCCCATCATATAACCTTCGTTCCACGTACTGCTATCAAGTCTCAGGTCTTGGCCGACTTCGTAGCAGACTGGACAGAGAACCAAGCTCCGGCTGACGACGAGGTAGTTGAGTACTGGGAGATGTACTTTGATGGCTCCCTCCAGATCAAAGTAGGCGGCGCAGGCGTACTCCTGATCTCTCCAAGTGGACAGGAATTAAAATACGTCCTTCAAATCATGTTCCCAGTATCCAACAATGCAGCCGAGTACGAAGCAGCCTTGCACGGTCTTCGCATCGCAGTATCTTTGGGTATAAAACGCCTGATGGTACGCGGGGACTCTGCCCTGGTCATAAACCAGGTAAACAAGGATTGGTCCAGGACTAACGAGAAGATGGACGCTTACTGCGAAGAAATCAGGAAGCTGGAAGGGAAATTCTGTGGCTTAGAGTTCCATCACGTGGTGCGCGACCATAACAAGGCAGCAGATGAACTTGCTAAGATGGGGTCCACCCGTGAAGGCGTCCCACCCGGAGTTTTCATACAAGATCTTGTCAAACCATCTATCAAGATAAACCCGGATGGCACTGTCGCGGAGCAACAAGTCAGAGAATCCCCGGAGTCAGCCACATTAGTGGTAGACGAAGCGTTGGACTGGAGGACCCAAATCATCGACTATCTTGACAGCGGCATATTGCCCACAGAGGTCGCGGAAGACAAAGATCTAAATTCGCTCCACGAACAAATTGTGCAGCGCAGCAAAAGCTACGTCATTATCGGAGACAAGTTGTATCGTCGATCTGGAGCTTCTCAAATTCTCCAAAAGTGCGTCAGTCGCGCAGAGGGTGTTGAGCTCTTGACAGACATACACAAAGGAATCTGTGGTAATCACGCCGGGGCTAGAACCATCGTAGGTAAAGCCTTCCGGTCTGGTTTCTACTGGCCGACTGCTGTAGCAGACTCAGAAAACATCGTGCGGCGCTGCAAAGGGTGTCAGTATTTTGCAAGGCAAATACACGCACCCGCACAACAGCTGCAAACCATACCAGCGTCCTGGCCCTTCGCTTGTTGGTGCTTGGACATGATTGGTCCGTTCAAGAAGGCTCCTGGTGGTTTTGATCATGTCCTAGTAGCTATTGACAAGTTCACCAAGTGGATCGAGGTGAAACCAGTCAGAAAGCACACGGCAGCCAAGACCATCGAGTTCTTCACCGACATCACCCACCGCTTCGGAGTCCCAAATCGTATCATCATAGATAATGGTACGAACTTCGTGGCGCAGGAGTTTAAAGACTGGTGCAGCGAGAGGAGCATCAAGCTATGCCCTGCATCCGTGGCGCACCCAAGGGCCAATGGCCAGGTTGAAAGAGCCAATGGCGAAATAATCAAGGCGCTCAGGGCCCGGATATTCAAGCAGCTGAAGCAACATGATGGACGATGGATCAAGGAGTTACCAGCTGTAGTCTGGGGGCTGCGCACCCAACCGAGTCGTGCCACGAAGCAAACCCCGTTCTTTCTGGTTTACGGCTCGGAAGCTATCCTACCAACGGACCTCGCATACGGCTCCCCCCGAGTGGAGTTCTATGATGAATACGACGCGCAAGTGGCGCGCATTGAAGACCTCGACAGCATCGAGGAGAAGATATTGGCTGCCCAGATCCAAGCCGCGCGTTACGCTCAGGTCCTGCGACGGTACCATGATCGAACAGTTAAGCAGAGATCTTTTGAAGCAGGCGACTTGGTTCTGAGGAGGAAGCAAGACACCAAGGGCGCGCACAAGCTTGCGTCCCCTTGGGAGGGGCCATACATCATCAAGTCAGTGAGTCGCCCAGGCTCATATCGCCTCATGACGGAAGACGGCGTAGACATCCCAAATCCATGGAACATCGAGCACTTACAGCGTTTCTACACCTGATTCAGTTATGTATTCATCTTTTTTGTTTAGATTTGTTTTTCCAAGTGATTTTGGAGGGTATTCACCCCCAGTCACGACTCGGCAGATTTATAATGAGTTATCAATAAAGTTGATTTCATCTTTCATATATATCTACTACTCGAATATCCTCTTTCGCGTCACGCACATAAAGTATGAGTGGCACAAACTTTAAATCGAGAGGGAAAGTACTCGCCAAGTCAAAGCTCTAAACGTACGACAAAGACTCTGCGGCATGAGACTGAGACCAACGAGGCTAATCTACTCCGTAACAGGTCAACCACTCAGAAATTAAGGCCAGCGCAGAAAGAAAGGGAGTAGTAGTCCCATAAAAACTTATATACAATAGCAAAAGCTTAAACATTGTTCAAGAGTACTACTTCTACTAAATACTACAAATATTCTATGTAAATTAAACTGCAGGATCACCAACACCAACGGGGCCGCTTCATCAGAGTCATCAACAACATCCTTGGACAGGACATTGGCGATAGGCTCGACTTCAAGGAGCAGTCTGCTCACGTCATCTTCGGAGGTGCCAGCAGCGTATCCGCGGCCGAGTGGCTCTAGGTCCGATGCCGGGAACAGAGACTTGAGCACCGCCAGGACATGACCACAGCTGGCCTTGGCTGATGGAGCAAAGCTGTCGCCAGAAGAAGCGTGGAAGCGCCCGAACGCGGTCGAGGATAGAAGCCGAAGATGATGATGCCTCCGGCTCGATCTCCTCCGCCACCACTCGGACAGCGTCTTCCAGCGCGATCTTCTCGGCCCGCAGTGCCTCCGCCTCGCCTTGCAGCCGAGCCACCTTGGCAGTGAGCTCTGAAAATTGGGACATAATCCGATACCGGTAATCTACAGAAAGTTAGATCTGGATAATATATTCACGTCTGACTGGAAAACAAACAGGGAATAACATACCTCTAAGCTCATGCACGACCTGGGCTTCGTTGAGTCTAGCCTGCTCCACCTCTCCGCGAAGATCGCGAGTGGTGCGCTGGGCTTCCTCCAACTCGGCCTGGTGTTGGGTCGCAGCAGCTTCGAGTTCAGTCACTCGGGCCACCAAGGAGTCGGCCTTAGCGACTGCAGAAGAAAGTTCTTGAATCACCGAGGATTTTGCCTCGGCATCAGCAGCTAAGTCCTGCAAAGACAAGTCAGATGACAAAACAAATAGGTGTACCACTCGGTACTAAACAAGAAAAATGGCTCAGGAAATACCTTGGCTATTTGGCCCATACGAAGATGGAGCGACATAAACTCTGCCAGAGGAGTCATGGGAGCACCACCACCCGGAGCGCCGACCACTGCAGAAGCGACTTCGACCCCTGCAGCCTGGGGCTCCATCGCAGCAGTCTGTTCAACTACAGGAGCAGGCTGGGGGCTGCCCTGAGGAATTGGCAGTATGGTCGGCGACGCTGGTACAGGACTCGGCGGAGGCGGGGTTGGTTCTCGCAGCGACTCTGGTGGCGGACCCACAGGCTGATCGCTGAGAAGATCAGCCGAGTGGGTCGACACCTCTGGCATTTGGATTGGTGGGATCTCTGTCTCAACGACCGACTGAGGCGCAGGACCCGCAAAGGGGATCTCAGACGGCATGCTACAGGATAAAGCACATATGGATTAATCACAGAAAAACATAAAGGACAATCAAAGGATGACAATGATACTTACAGAGTAGATACGCGCATTCTCGGGCGCTTTCCTTTCCGAGTGGGGGAAGGAAGGTCCCTCGGACTTGCAGCACTCAGAGGCACTATTGCAAGGTGCGACTGCTCCGAGCTGATAATTGGGGGTGGGATTGACGACTCGGCACCGCCAGCTTCGTCTTCATTCCGAGTCAGATGACTCGGAAAGGAGGAGTTGGCGGCGGCTCGGCGCATCCCCAATCACGATCCCCGTTGAAATCTTCCGCTTCTTCGGGACAGGGGCAGCCTTCCCACCACTCGGAGATAGCACGTCTGGAGAAGGTGAGGACGACAGAGTGATATCAGAGTCATGCAGGTCACTCTCACTTCCTCCGACTGCTTCTTCAACACCACCGGCTCTGCGCCGAGCCGGCTGATCCACTCCCTTTGGCATCTCAGGCAAAGGAGGGAGAGATACAAAGGCAGCTCGACCCTGCAAAAGTTGGGTTCAGTTCTTTACTGAGATTACACCCAATGGGTGGAATTGAAACATAAAACAGCAACAGACTGGTTAAATACCTCAGGGCGTGGATTCGATAAGTTGTACGCCGGAGGACAATCAGTAGTCCGCAGAGAAGTCCCAGTCACAAAGAATTTGCCAAGCCGAGCTGCGGCTTGGCCCTTGTCAACACGCTCGGGGGCTTCACGCGTGTTGTCCCCCTCGGCGTAGTATTCATACGCCGGATGAGCCCGCTGCTTGAGGGGCTGGATCCGGCGCAGCACGAAGTTGGCTGCCACTCCTACGGCAGACAACCCTCTGTCCTTCAACTTGGCTATGAGACCCAGCAGTTCCCGAACCTCGTCCATCTCACTCTCCTTGGGAAGAGCAGTCCAGGACTGGGAGGGAACAGGACGTGAATCGATTTCAGGGGAAATGGCAGGCGAGTGGTTTCCTACGTAAAACCACTCGGACTGCCACCCCTTGTTGGAGGTAAGAAAAGGAATATCAAAATACTCCCGGGTTCGACCCTCGCGGAGTTGGAATCCGGCGCCTCCGACTACTTGCGGGCACTCGGTTCCAGGGTAAGGCTTCAACAGAAAAAGGTGAAGAAAAAGATGGCGATATGAAGAATAGAGTTGGGATTCAGTGCGCAGAGACTGATCCCATAGAAATGTAGCAGCCCGCGGAGAAAAGAATGCGCGGGCACGCCAAAGCCGCGCAGAAAGAAAGACTCGAACACCACCAAATCAGAGGAATTTGGGGTGGGGAAAGACTCACCGAAGGCTGCGCGCCACTCGGCGGTTTGCTGGTCTGGGAGGATGCCGTCGATGACATGCTGCTCGAGACGCCTGGTGGTGGTGATGGACTCCCTCCACTCGGCGGCGCGATCCACGGCGACTTCAACGGCGGCCTTGGCCTTGACCGACCGGGCCCTTCCCGGCGACCTCTCCTTCCGCTTCGGGGCTTCCCTCCTCTTTGGCGCCATGGCAACGAGCGGGGGCTGAGGATAGAGGATGGAAGCTGCGGGAATGGATCTAGGGTTTGCTCTCGCGCGTGGAGGAGAACTTGAGCGCTGGGAAGGCAAATGGCGAGTAAAGGAAGAAGATTGCGGCGGGGATGGCTTATAATGGAATGAACCGTTCCTCCCGCGCGCGGCGCGATGCGTGTCTCGGGAACTCAACCGACGCAGGCACGTCCCGTCGCTTTGAATTCAAAGATGCGGTAAGGAGTCGCGATATCTCGCGATATTTTGGCTTCAATAAGGCAACCGTTAGTTTCCCTAGGAAACAACGGACTTTACGGGATTAATGGGCCTAAATGGGCTGAAATATAGCACGACCTTTCGGTTCTGTTACATTAACAAATTTGTGGGTTCCTGAGCTAGTGTTCAGGGGCAGAAACCACTCGGTCGTGAGGCTAAAATTAGTCGACGGCCAGACTTGCTTTCGCAATTAATATTGCAACCTTACAATTGATTTTTACATAAGGCATGCGATAGTATCGCTAAATTCGCTCAGAAGTTTGGGTCAAGTGCTGATAAGTATAAATCTTGTGAGAAGGTGGCTTACCATATGGTCAAGCTGGGTCGTGAGACACGACTCGGGAGTCATGCCGAGTTCAAAGAACTTGAGAACAAAATCCTTAAGAAGGGGAAACAAAAAAGCCCCATAAGGAAAAGATTATCTGAAATCCATGCCCAGAGGCATGGGGGCTGAAAAATTCAGTCAGGATCCACGGCTTTCAGAGTCTTGACACGATCGTGCCGAGTCGAATCAAGACTCGGGGGCTACACCCAATGGGTGCACCTGGAGGTGCACACCATTGATGGATTAAGTTCAAAAAGAGATTCATAATATTTTATTTTTGACCCTCGACCAGAATATTCTATTCTGCTCAAGGCTCGGGGGCTACACCCAATGGGTGCACTTGGAGGTGCACACCATTGAAGATCAAGATTTCGATGGAGAAAAGTTGAAGACCCTTGGCCAAATTCATACTAAAATTGCCCAAGGCTCGAGGGCTAAGTGTATTCACTTCGCTGTCGCGTCGTGAGAAAGAGCACTTCTTCCCCTCACTACGGCTACAATTGAAGAATCGTTTTCAGGAACGTTCGGGCAAGCACTCGGATCTTCCTCGAAACCCCTCGGATCTTCTTCGAAACCACTCGGATGAGGTCCTAGACAACCTGAGAGCACTCGGATCATGCAAGAAAAAGACAAATCAATTACAGCCAACGATCGGCCAAGAAGTGCTTGGGGGCTACTGTGGGGGATATAGTACCCGGGTACCTCACGAGCAAGCCTGGCAGCCCACCAAAAGGGGCAGCCCAGCCCACCGTTCTGGACCTGAAGACGTGCGGGACAAGTCGGCGCACGAAGGAAGGGTCCGGAAGGAGAAGTTCTAGTTGGAATAGGAATTATTGTAAAGAAGGAAAGGATCCTTAGAGATAGGATCGGCTACAAACCGAGTTGTAACCCTGCCCCCCGATATATAAGGCGGGCAGGGACCCCCTCCAAAACAACTCAACTCTCCACATCTCAACTCATAGCGAAATCCACGCAATACAACACCCCAAAACAGGACGTAGGATATTACGTCGAGTCGACGGCCCGAACCTGTCTAAACCCCTGTGTCTGTCCATCCTAACATCTTGCTTCCGATCTTTGCGATCTTCCCTGCAATACAAATCACTTCCGTGGGCTACCCCGTGGAAGACTGCCGGAGATAATATCACCGACACCGATTTATTCGCATTCGTTAGAATGTCACCAGGCATTTCTGGCGCCGTTGCTGGGGAACTGGTAATGACGTTAAGAAACGCCAACAATAAGCCGGTGCCAGAAGCATGTACTGGGACTAACTGGAGGAGTTAGTGCACACACATCTCTTGGATTGGATAAGCTTTGGAATACTCTGAGGTGAAGGCTACAATGGTATCTGTGCGCTTGCAGATTTATTCGCTGTCATTAAGAAACGTCAACACATACCTACCCATATATTCGTCACTTATCATATATTTATCTATCTTACCCCTGTACTAGGCTGAGGTCTGTTAGGCGTATTTGTCTTGAGCACAACAGTAAAGGTGTGCGCTTGTGAATTATTTTGTAACGTGTAGACATAACACACATGGCGTTCCTTGCGCCGTTACCGGACACACTGGCGGCGACGTTAGTAACCTTGCGGGACAAAAAATTTATAAGAGAAACATAAATCTTAACATGTGAAATAAATAATCTAGTAGAACATAATATTATCCTATATAAATAAGTTAAAGTAGAACACATTATTTAAAATTGTGGAACAAAAATATCATATAAAAAATATAAATTTTAATATATGAAAGAAATCATCTAAACTCATGTAACATACGTAAGTTAAAATATACAAAATATTACAAAGAAGGGACAATATATAATACAACATATACAAGATTACCAAATAAGAAAGAACAAGAATCAGCCACACTAAACAACGATCAGTGTGGAAGACAATAAATAAAAAGAAACAAAACGAGAAAAAAGAAACAAAAAGAGAAAAGGAAAGAAAAAAAACCTCGTGAGCGCACTTCATGGGCCGGCCCGTGCGCGGCCATCCTTGCGCTGTTCGGGGCCCACAGCTGGGGCGCCCATTCTTATCACTCGAAAAGCCCAACCAACCCAACTGGTGGCTACAGAGCCGAAACGCCGAAGAACAGAGGAGAAGAGAAGAAGAGAGCACCTTCTCTCTCGAACCCTAGCCGCCTCTCTCCCTCCCGCTCGTCCACGCGGCGACGACGATGCAGGTATTGCTCTCTCCTGCCCCTATGATTGGTTCCCGAGTTCCCCATTGAATCCTTCATTACTCAGCGACACCAGAGCCCCAGGACTGATCCGCTTCGCGCCTTCTGCTCCCCGTTCGGTTTTGTTTGTAGGGTTTTCCGTCGGGGGATTCGTCCGTCGCCGACTCGCCGGCGGCCAAGATGAGGCCGGTGTTCGTGGGGAATCTGGACTATGACACTCGCCACGTTGAGCTCGACCACCTCTTCTACTGCTACGGTAGGATCGACCGCATCGACATGAAGTCAGGTCTGCCCGCACTTGCTTTTCCCCCTTCCCTCCTTTCCCCCACTCCGTATCTCCCGTAGGCTTCGATTTCGGTTGGATATGAGCCCCACTTGTTTGAGTTTCAATGAATAGAACCACAAAGATAAAAATTCCACTCAAAGGAATATAAGAGAGGAGAGAATGGTTCCTGTTTAGGGCTTGTTCGGTTCCATCGGATTCATTCCGGGCGGGGAATGATATATACAACAAGAAGTTCGTGACAGATACAACAAGAGACCAGGATTTATTTCGGGCCGGAAACTAATTTACTCATGATAAGAACAATAAGAGACCTGAAATCAATCCCTTAGTCGAGAGGTGGGGAATCTATCATAAATTTCTTATTGTATCTATCATTCCTGGCCGGGAATGAATCCGAGCTAACCAAACAAGGCCTTAAAATTATTTCTAGCTGAAGTTCATCCTCCAGTAATGCTGTACTACTGTTGCTAGTGAGTCTTCGTCGATTACTTAATCAGATGTAGTTGTTGAATTATGCTTTTAAAAACTGGGACTGAAATTGAAGCGAGTAGGATGTTGACCTACTCTGACATTATGAGGCTGTACTTCACTTGTGTAACATCTACTTCATAGAGCACAAAATTGCGCATATGTCTTGCGCCGTGTGATGTAATGCATTTGCATTGTGTGTATGGTAGGCAGAGATGTTTAAATGTTTACTGTGGCGCAGGAACTACCAGGGAAAGCATAGCTACCCCGGGTCTCCTCAACTCCTGAATTTCCTTCCATTCACTCACCCGGCCGTCATTCACTTCGTTTGAAACCATCCATTCATGTGCACTGCGGTACACCGTTACTACTGCTCGAGCGTGTTTAGCGGGACTCTGATTTGTGCCATG
Source organism: Urochloa ruziziensis (assembly GCA_015476505.1). Lineage (NCBI taxonomy): Eukaryota > Viridiplantae > Streptophyta > Magnoliopsida > Poales > Poaceae > Urochloa > Urochloa ruziziensis. The sequence goes on from CM027119.1 coordinate 21,155,235, forward strand.
CCATCAGTACCGTCATGCCATGCCATGACAAGAAGTATCACCAACATGACAACGTGCTATGTGTACTGTATTGATAAGCAAGAATTCTGTTTACGGTGAAGCATATTCAGTGTCTCCAGTCATAGTTTCTTACTTGGATATAAGTTGTTCAACTCCATCCTTATCTCTCATCATGAATGGAATCTACCACTCTAGTGCTCTTCATACCATCAGAACTATGCAGGTGCAGTATCTTTCTAATTCTTTGAGGTTTGGATATACTGATGTGTTGAGTTCTTGTTGTAAAGAAAGAAGTGAATGTCCTCTTTGTGGTCGTTGGGACATTGGTTTTTTAATTTCTACCCTTCTAACTTGAATGTTTATATTTGTAGGATTTGCTTTCATGATGAACGCGATGGTGATGATGCCATACGGGCTCTTGATGGCTATCCCTTTGGCCGTGGGAGACACAGGCTTTAAGTGGAGTGGTCACGGGTAATCTCTTATTCTAATGTTCTTGTGATGGTTTTAAATAGCGGGCTATGGCAAATAGCGGCACATTTTTTCGGGGAGCTATAAGGCTATAGCGCAGCTATGACAAATAGCGTTTTTGTAAGAAACTCTTGGAAAATACATATAGTTGAGGCATAAAAATATGATAATTAAGATATCTGATGAATGGAAATATGTTTTCAGATCTAAAAGAGTTTAGGGAACCATGACGCAAGGAGAAACAACCGTCACCTGGTTTTCTTCGATGTGAAGAAGTGAGGGATTGGCCGGTTGGAACTCTATATTTTGGCCTGCCACAGAAAATAGGAAAATAAGGCTATAGCCTAAAGCTAAGCTAAGCCATTTAGCGCCGCTAACTTAGGCTTTAGCGCTCATAGCTGCCATAGCGGATAAAAGGAAAAAAGCGTAGCGGGAGCTTGTTCCGGAGGCTATAGCGCAGCTATAGCTCCGCTATAGCGGGCTATTTAAAACACCTGGTGTTTAGCATGGACCGGCTAAATGTTTGTTTTGTATCATGCAGTAGTCAGATCACTCAGGCTTTTCTTTTTTTTTTTTTGTTATTTTTAATAGGGTGATCGAGCTGCTAGACATGATGGCAACAAACCAGCAGCAAACACTAAGCCCACTAAGACGTTGTTTGTTATTAACTTTGACCCAATGAACACAAGAGTCGGTGATATTGAAAGGCACTTTGCACCATTTGGGAATATATCAAATGTTCGGATAAGGAGGAACTTTGCTTTTGTCCAGTTTGAAACATTGGAAGAAGCCAGAAAGGCTCTTGAAGCTACTCATGCTACGTAAGCACCCTTCCCTTGACCTTTTTTCTTTGTATGCAGTAACTTTCACTGTTGCAAACTTACAAATTGAGCTAAATTTGACTTCCAATGCTTGGCATTTGGGGAATAAATCTCTGCTATAAACTGTAAAGAAAAGTTATTCCATTAATAGTGTAAGTTATTGTAGAATGACACTTGTTGAAACATTTGTCTACATAGGAGTTCTGTACATTCATTTTACTTAATAGTAGCCGCTAAGGGCTTTTTTGTTTGGAGACCTGGGGCAACCTGCCTGTTGAAAAGTTCTGCGTAAACTTGTAATCTGCATGGCTGCCAAGTTGGGTTATAGTCTCTTTGAGATTGCAGCATGTGCCTCAGAATGGTAACAAAAGAAAAACATGCATCATTAATGTGTTTCTATTACCTATTTATGATAACTGGACACTAATGATTTACATTAATTTTTCTTGATCAATAAGATTTTTCCTGGAAAACATCTATAAAAATCTCGAATATTTCGTGTACAATATTTTACACAAGAATTCTCATATACTTCAATATTGTGTCCTTGGAAAAGAAAATAAAAACATACACTGTTGTAAACATTGGACTTACTTAAGCAGCCACTAGCAACAAAGAATGCTTTAATCTGCGATTAGAACAGGCAACCTGAGCTGCTGGAGCCAGGCAATTATTTTGTAACCCTTTGGCCTGCGTGCGGCAGCCTGCGTGAGGCAGGTTGGCAGGACCTCATCCTAACGGTGTCCAGGCAGCTTTCTGGCAAAAGCTTACAGCCAGGCAAATTGCATCCAAGACTCCAAACATGCCTCGAATGCATTACTTTGGTGTAATGGTGTATGACTTCTTTTGAAGGAAACATTTTCTTTGCTTTTTTGCACTGCTCCTCCTATGTAATAGTGATGCTTATGAATTCACTTCTCCCTTTTTTTTTCAGCACGCTTTTGGACATGGTGATTTCTGTGGAGTATGCCTTTGGGGATGATAGTGAAAGAAGTGATAGGTATGACAGCCCTAGAAGAGGTGGTGGCTATCGTAGGGACAGGGATAGCCCATATCGCCGTTCTGTTAGCCCTGTGTATCGATCACGACCTAGTCCTGACTATGGTCGCCCACCAAGTCCTGTATATGGTTCGTATGGCACGAGCAAAAGTCCTGTTCGTGATCGTTATCGGAGGTAATGAACTTGTTTTTGTTTCACTTTGTAGTACATGGTTGCGCTGTTGACAATGTCATGTCAGCAGCAGGACTTTATCTGAGCTCTGTTTCATGTGTTTTTATTAAGAGACTTGGATAGTTTTTTGGTGTCCTATAATCTAGCTAAGTGATCAGTGTGTGCACATAAAACCTCTACTCCCTCCGTTTCAAATTATAGTTCGTTTTGGCTTTTCTATGTTCGTAGCTTTTGTTATGCATCTATATATACACTATGTCTAGGTGCATAGTAAACACTATGAACCTAGAAATGCCAAAACGACCTATAATTTGGAACGGAGAGAGTATTATATATGTGTAGTTAATATATTTTTTTGGGTTACCTCTTCCACTCTATTCTAAAAGATGATGGATTCTATGCACCTGGACAAGTGCGTGCATAACCAGAATCTCTCATATTTCACATTTTGGAATGCTCAATGCAAGTTAAGGTTTCGAAGCTAATATATATTCATATGGTCTCCTACTCGCCAAATTCTATTTCTGCATTATTTTAGCAATATGCTGAGGGGTGCCCTGTTATCTGACACTAACACATTTCTATCTTCTGCAGATCTCCTTGTTAGCGATCAAGATCTCCTCCTGCCAAAAGGAGAGCTTATGATTAGTTCAGAACTGTCTCTGCATACCTGGAGCTGGCAGCTTGTATCCGCTCGTTACCATTGCTATCAACTGGTAGCAAGAATTTTCTGTGGCTGTACCGGAGCGTTTCGCCTCAAGTGCCTTGAACTCCTGTATTTTAAAGTAGACCTGTGTTTACCTATCTGCCTACGTAAGATTTTTAGCTCATGAAGTATTGTCATCTGGCTTTGATCATGTGTTGTTCTTTGAGCCCCCTTTTACATTTTCACTATCATATTCATCTATCACAATTCACAAATAAGCGCTCTTGCCTTTGGCGCAGCCGCTGGTAGGGAGGCTGAGCTTGGTGCTCGCGTGGGTATGGCATGGAACTTTCTAGCTGAGTTTCACCATGGTTCGGTAATTCCTTCTGAGATGACTGTTTATGTGCCCTGTGATGTTTCCTCGCGGCCGCTCAGTTCCCGTCCGTTTATTAGGTGTGAGTTTGCAAGGGTTCTTAAGTCTTTATCTTATTCATAATATAATGATATGCAGTTCAGGAAAACATGCATCTAGAATATTTTTACTTAGTTTGAATATTTTTACTTGGTTTGAGCCTCATATTTTTGTAGAACAATGACACAAAAACAACCATTAATTGATCTAAAAGAGATAATAAGAGGAGTAGATTCTAACACCATTGCTATTGAGACATGTAGTTCCCGTCCGTTTATGGGCAGAAGACAGTTGTAGACGGAAACTAAAAACGGTTTGACGACGAGAAGCTCTCGGATTGTGTCCAGCCACCAACCTGTCCGTCGGCTGCACACAATGGGTTTGCTGCAGCGCTCTCGTTGCATTTTGTTCATTCATTTTGTTCGCGCCTCCACATCCCTTGGTGATTCCCCCACCGAAGTGGTGGCCAGTGGGCCGCCAGACCAAAAGGAGTGGCCCATCTAGAGATCTAGGTGTGGCGAACAGGATAGAAGATGACGTGACCTGGCAGGCGAACCCCACTCGGGAATAAGGCAGTTATTTTTGTGCTAAGAAACTATCTGTTGCAGCATCTTGCGAGATTGTTGCACTATCTTAGAGGGTTCTGAGGTACCCTGTTACAGACGTTTGGACTACCGTCCGTACGAATTGGTTCTCACCAAGCTTGAAGCCATCTTAAGCCGGTAATACTGGAGCTCGAACGTCCGATAAATTTTTTTTTATCGGACGGTCTGTCGCAACATCCAAATCAACGTTCACAACATCGAAAGCCACTGTTTGCAACATGAAAACAAATGTTTACAACCTTGAAAAACATGTGTCAAAAAGGTGTTAAAACCGTCCGGTTGCGGGAGTAAAATTCCCGCTGCAATATCGGATCTTTGTTTCGTGCAATATCGTTTCAAACCCCACCAGATCTAGCAACATCTGAACGAGGCTACCACAACATCAAATTATTACAACTGCGAGATGAAAAAAGGCCACGAAGCCAGCTGACGAGGGAGGTGGACATTGTTGGCGTTTCTTAACGTCACTACTAGTTGCCCAGTAGCACCGCTAGAAACGCCGTGTGGTAATCTAACAATTGCGAATGAATCCGCAAGCGCATGGATATACCATTGTAGCACTTCACCCATGAGTATTCCCAAGGGTATCGTATTTCCCAAAGGTAGACGGGAGATTAAAGAATACTGTTGCAATCATGAATACAGCGATAGCATGGATAGAATCATATACAAAGGACAGGGTAAGATAAATAGATATGGGTAGTGTGACACACACTTGGGATCATCTCAAGGACATCTAGACTAGGGAAAGGACTAAGAGTTAGCATCTAGGTTCTAAAGCACTTCACATACACTATACAGAACGAGTTAGAGATACAAGCTACACATCAGCATGAAATAAGCCAAAGCACTCAGGTAAGGGGAGATAACCTCCCTCGTTGCTTAAGCACAGCCAGGTTGTTACTCATTTTAGAACTCCTACAGTGAACCCGAACGTGGGGGATTTCAGAGGGTCCAACGGGGCTGTCACCACCCGCGGCCTATCCCGGCCAAACCGTGGGGAACACTCATAATCTACCGTTGATTCCAACCCGAGCTCTATGCTCGCATTGTTCACAACACATCGACCGTTCTGGACTATGGAGACTTGGATCGATGCCGCTTTTATAAGAATAGCCGATGAACCTATACCGTGGCTTTGATCATGGAGATCATGCAAGATACACAACCATACTCTAATCGAACTAGAGCAAAGTCTAATACGAGAAAGGGCACTCATATCTTTACTGTCTATGCAATGGTATAAGACTAGACAAGCATATAAGCCAAGCATATCATGATAGCAAGAACATGAATATAGCTCAATCATATCAAGACTAAGACAAACATTGTATGAAGAAGATAAATATCCAAAGTAGATCAAAGTCATCCTAGAACTAAGAGATACAAAAGTCTTACCCAAGCTCTAAGGAGACCTAGAACCTGAATAGAGCTACTCTAGCCTACTCTACTAAGCCTAAAGCCTAAGGAAGAGAGTGAATTGCCCAAGAGTTGTGTGTCTTCATTTGGAGCCCCCTCCCTCATATTTATAGGCCTCAAGCAGCAGCATCTCGAGTGGAATATTCCCTGGAGCACCTTAGAACCGACCTTGGGAGAGCATGAGAGAGCACCACGTGGAAGGCTAGGATGAACCGGCCTTAAGGCGGTTCGGCTGATCCTGGGGTTCGGTACCCCAGGTGGGCCCACTTGTGGTGTGCTTCTTCACAGTGTCTGTCCTGTGGGTCCTGAGTGTTGTCTGCACGTGTCCACACTGAATTGAGGCGGTTTGGTTCCCTGGTGGGCCCTTCAATCCATGTGATGCACATGTGGCGGACTCTGATTCATCGAGATGTTGCCAATTGGATCCATGAGGTGGATTCTCCTTTATTTTCTGCAGGATTTCACCTACAACCAAATATTCTCCAAGGACATGTGGAACTACATTATTTGAAGGGAAATATGCGTGTTAGCATGGTTAATCCTTCACTTTAGTAGAGAATGTTGGCGGTTATTCTGGTACTTAACAGCCGCCTACAACTCCCCCAAGCTAGCCTCTTGCTCGTCTCGAGCAAGCACTTGGACTTAGGTTTATGACTGATCAGGAGTTGCTACGATGTTGTATTCCTAACTTATGCCCAGTCTACAACAAAGTACTCTACCAAGGATTAAATAAGTTGGCATTGATCTTACCTTCGCTTCACTGTGGAGCATGTAGCTTCACCTGCCTTGGATGGTTGAGAGGTGGAGCAGTTATATAGAACACCATTCACTCATTCATGATCAACAATCAATCCGGAGGTTTTGCAAAAAAAAATTTGAAAAGAAAAACAAGTTCCTCAAATGATTCTCTCGGATCACTCAATTATGTATGATTCCTCACCAAGGCTTCAGGCTGCCTTTCTTTTCTCAACCTACTCCTAATAAGCTTTATGTGGAGCTGTAGGTAAGAAAATGAAGGGTCTTGTCGGTGATATTATCTCCGGCAGTCTTCCACGGGGTAGCCCACGGAAGTGATTTGTAATGTAGGGAAGATCGCAAAGATCGGAAGCAAGATGGTTAGGATGGACAGACACAAGGGTTTATACAGGTTCGGGCCGTCGACTCGACGTAATACCCTACGTCCTGTTTTGGGGTGTTGTATTGCGTAGATTGTGATTCGAGTTGGCTCGAGTCGTTGTTCAGATGTGGTGTAGTTGTGGTCTCCTGTTTTGGAGGGGGTCCCTGCCCGCCTTATATATCGGGGGGCAGGGTTACAAGTCGGTTTGTATCCGATCCTATCTCTAAGAATCCTTTCCTTTTTTGCAATAATTCCTATTCCAACTAGGACTTCTCTTTCCAGATCCTTCCTCCGTGCGCCGACTTGTCCCGCACGTCTTCAGGTCCAGAACGGTGGGCTGGGCCGCCCCCTCACGGTGGGCTGCCAGGCTTGCTCGTGAGGCACCCGGGTACTATATCCCCCACAGTAGCCCCCGAGCACTTCTTGGCCGATCGTTGGCTGTAATTGTTCCATCTTTTCTTGCATGATTCGAGTGCTCCAAGTTGTCTAAGATCTCATCCGAGTGGTTTCGAAGAAGATCCGAGTGGTTTCGAGGAAGATCCGAGTGCTTTCGAGGAAGATCCGAGTGCCTGCTCAGACGTTCCTGAAAACAATTCTTCAATTACAGTCAAAGTGAGGGGAAGGAGTGCTCTTTTTCACGACGCGACAGCGAAGTGAATACACTTAGCCCCCGGGCTTTGGGCAATTTTAGTATGAAATTGGCCAAAGGTCTTCAATTTTTACACATCTGTATCTTGATCTTCAATGGTGTGCACCTCCAGGTGCACCCATTGGTGTAGCCCCCGAGCCTTGAGCAGAATAGAATATTCTGGTCGAGGGTCAAAAAGCAAAATATCATGAATCTCTTTTTAAACTTAATCCATCAATGGTGTGCACCTCCAGGTGCACCCATTGGGTGTAGCCCCCGAGTCTTGTTACGATTCAGCATGATCGTGTCAAGACTCTGAAAGCCATGAATTCCGACTGATTTTTCAGCCCCCATGCCTCTGGGCATGGATTTTGGATAAACTTTTCCTTCAGAGGCTTTTTTATTTCCCCTTTATAAGGATTTTGTCCTCAAGTTCTTTGAACTCGGCATGACTTCCGAGTCGTGTCCCACGTCCCAGCTTGACCATATGGTAAGCCATCTTCTCACAAGATTTATACTTGTCGGCATTTGACCCAGATTTCTGAGTCAATTTAGCGATAGTATCGCATGCCTTACGTAAAAATCAGCTGCAAGGATGCAATATTAATTGCAAAATCAAGTCTGGCCGTCGACTAATTTTAGCCTCACGACCGAGTGGTTTCTGCCCCTGAACCCTAGCTCAGGAACCCACAAATTTATTATCGTAACAGAACCGAAAGGTCGTGCCATATTTCCCGAGATAAACATCGCGACGCGTGCGGGAGGAACGGTTCATTCCATTATAAGCCATCCCCGCCGCAATCTCCTTCCTTTCCTTGCCCTGAAGTAATAAATCGATTTGTTGCCGTTTGTGTGTTCAATTCCACCCATTGGGTGTAATCTCAATGAAGAACTGAACCCAACTTTGATATGCAGGGTCGAGCTGCTTATGTATCAATCCCGTCGTCGTTGAGACTGACGAGGCTGGCCCTTCCGGTGGTGGCGATCCTGCAAATTAATTTTTGTAGATTATCTGTAGTATTGGTAATAGAAGTACTCTTGAATAATGTTTAATCTTTTATGCTTGTACATAAGTTTTTATGGGACTACTACTCCCTTTCTTTCTGCGCTGGCCTTAATTTCTGAGTGGTTGACCTGTTACGGAGTAGATTAGCCTCGTTGGTCTCAGTCTCATGCCGCAGAGTCTTTGTCGTGCGTTTAGAGCTTTGACTTGGCGAGTACTTTCCCCCTCGATTTAAAGTTTGTGCCACTCATACTTTATGTGCTTGACGCGAAAGAGGAAATTCGAGTAGTAGATATAATGTAGATAGAAGATGAAATCAACTTTGTTGACAACTCATATGACATTTATGAATCTGCCGAGTCGAAACTGGGGATGATTATCCATAGAAACCACTCGGCGAGGATTATTAAAAAATTTCTTAAAGAAATAAGAGATTAATACGTAACTTAACCAAGTCGTCGGTTGGTGAGCTTCTGCTGGCGCTTCGTCTCGAATCCTTCCGGTCCTCCGTAGATCATACGGACCACTCGGTCAGCCTCATTGCTTATCGAGCATGCGCTGGAAATCTTCTGGAGTTATCCGGCCTCTGGACCGGTCCAGGGCGGCGACCATATCTCCCTCGCTCTTCTTCTTGCGAGGGTGACTGTCGGTGCGACGATGGTCGTCGTGTCGGTCTTCGTCTTCGCGGCGGTCGCGCTTGCGGGTTGTCTTTTTCTCTTCTTCCCAGCGGCTCCTGAGCTCACTGAGTTGTTCCTTTTCCGCGATCTCCGCGTCCGCCCACGTGCTAGCGATCCGGAACATGTCATTGACAGTCGCGGGTGGCTTCCGAGTCCACTTGTGGATTAGTCTCCCATCGGAGATGCCGTGCTGGAAGGCTGACATCACCTCCTGATCCGTGACGTCCGTGATGGAGTTGCGCTTTTCTGAGAACCTTCGCACGAAGTCGTGCAGGGTCTCATTCTTGCGCTGCCTGATCTGACCGAGGAGCCGCTTGCTCCCGGGCCTCTCCTAGGTACCGAGATAGTTACCGATGAAGAGTTCGGTAAGCTGCTCCCAGTTGTCAATGGCATCCTGCGGGAGTCCTGCCAGCCAGTTGCGGCAGTCTTTGGTGAGCATGATGGGAAGATAGTTTGCCATCACGTCCTCGTCGCCGCCGGCAGCTTGTACGGCGGTGTAGTAGATCTGAAGCCATTGAGATGGGTCAGATTTCCCGTCGTACTTGTCGATATCCGACAGCTTGAAGCCTCTGGGCCACGTCACGCTTCTCAAGCGCTCGGTGAACGACTGGAATCCGCCGATCCGACCTCTAGGGCGGGAATCGCTCGGACCCGATCCGTCAGCTGCTCTTGGGGGTGTGCTGTCCCTCCTGCGATCCCGGTCCCTGGGTGGGGAACGGGTCCTCCGATAGTTCCGAGTCCTGGGTGGAGTTCGGTCCTGTCGGTAGGTTCTGCTGCGCGGTGGAGTTCGATCTCTTGGCGGAGTCGGCCGCCTGGGTGGCGGAAGCACTCGTCGTCGACCGCCATTATTGCCGCGCCTTGGGCTACCGGAGAGGTCAGAGTAGTCTGACTCTGTCGAGTAACCGCTTCTGTTGGGGTTATGACGGGGATTTCCATGATCCCGATCATACTCTTGGCGCCGTCGGAGTTCTTCGCGATGGCGCTCTCCAGCGCTATTGGTGATGATGTCCCTTGCATCTCGATCTCTGTTGATCGTGGTGCGGAGGTCTTCATCGCGACCCGATCCGCCGCCGGCCCGGTGTCGAGATGAACCGGGTTCAGGAGCGTCGGTGGTCGTTCTGCCTTGCATCTGGTGAACCTGGACGGAAGCGGCCTGCACGAGAGCCCTTACCTTTTCCAGGCCTGGAGTGTTAGGTGGTAGCCGATTGATTTCCTCGTTGATAGTAACGAGGTTCTGGACCGGTGTTTCGTAGACTTCGTGTCCGTTGAACTCAAACGTGTCGTCGCGCATCAAGTTCCGGGCGCTCCTCCGCTCGTGTTGATCCCGTTGGCGACGATGATCTTCAGAGCGAGGCTCCTGGAGTCGAGCAGTTCCAGATCCTGACGCGGCGGCTCCGTGTGGTCGTGCGGCTCTGCGAGTCGCCCGACTGGCATTGCGTCCTCTACGCTGGTTCCTGGCTTCGGTCGTCTCCTCAGCAGGAGTGACCTCATCTTCTGAGACAGGATTGGTTGGCGTTGCTGGCGCCACCATGTAACAATATGATCCGACTCCTTCTCGCGCGAGGTAGTCTTCCTCGGACTCGGAGAAGTCGGATGTGGGCGTGTAACGCTCCAAACTACTCGGAGTTAATTCTCCGAGTGATCCTAGTAGTTCCGGCTCTGTAGAGGCATCGGACACCGTGTATCCTTCCGGCAGATCGTCTAGGATTGAGGGTCCCAGCAGATCTAGCCCGTAGGAGTCGCTCCCAGAGAAGTAATCATCCGACTGGACGATGTCCTTCATCTTTTGCTTCCGAGCAAGCGCGCAAAAGCCAGGGGTCTGAACAGTAATGACCTCAGGGCTCTGGACGCGTGTTGGTTGAGCGTTTACGCTCTGCGATGATTCGGCGACGCGACTCTCAGGAGTCGGATCGGAGCCGAGTGATTGTAGATCTGTTCCCGACTGGTTTGGCCTCGCGTTCTGCGAAGGACTCAGCGGGGTAGATTCGGCACGATCAGACGCGATCGGACCGGATTGGGCCGTGATGGCCGAAGTCGGCGCCAGAGAGGAGACCTCCGTGGCGTCCGTCGCATCCGCCGCCTGGGTATCCAAGACGGTGGTGGTGATGACGTCCCCGAACTGGATCTCGACCTCGTCGACGTCCGGGAGGTTGCAGCTGTCCAAGATCTTGACGCGATCCATCGAGCTTACCAGATTGATCTCGGCGATATCCCCTACCTGGCGCGCCACTGTCGGTTATATTATCTCCGGCAGTCTTCCACGGGGTAGCCCACGGAAGTGATTTGTAATGTAGGGAAGATCGCAAAGATCGGAAGCAAGATGGTTAGGATGGACAGACACAAGGGTTTATACAGGTTCGGGCCGTCGACTCGACGTAATACCCTACGTCCTATTTTGGGGTGTTGTATTGCGTAGATTGTGATTCGAGTTGGCTCGAGTCGTTGTTCAGATGTGGTGTAGTTGTGGTCTCCTGTTTTGGAGGGGGTCCCTGCCCGCCTTATATATCGGGGGGCAGGGTTACAAGTCGGTTTGTATCCGATCCTATCTCTAAGAATCCTTTCCTTTTTTGCAATAATTCCTATTCCAACTAGGACTTCTCTTTCCAGATCCTTCCTCCGTGCGCCGACTTGTCCCGCACGTCTTCAGGTCCAGAACGGTGGGCTGGGCCGCCCCCTTTTGGTGGGCTGCCAGGCTTGCTCGTGAGGCACCCGGGTACTATATCCCCCACAGGTCTATTCCGTGTAAACCATTATAAAAACTTTCCATTCCGTCGCTGCCACCGCAAAAGTTTTCTCGCCCTGTGCGCCACTGACTCAAGTTTTTATTGCCCTCATTGCCACTGTTGTCTATTTGATGGGTAACGGAAGGTAACAGAGAGCCGTAGTGACCATCTTGCCCCTGGTTAATGAAGTTGTTGCATATTCCCTCGTTGCAGTGAATAAAGTTTTTCATGTTCCCGCGTTGTCATTCCGGGCCGGCGGGAAATCTGGAAGTTCTGCATTTTCCTGCGTTGCCATTCCGGGCCGGCGGAAAATCTGTTCGATGTAGCAATTGGAGTATGCAGCACAGCATTATGTATCTTTTGGAAGTAATGTACGACAGAAATATATGCATCTATGTCGTGTATTAAGTGCTATATATGTTAAATCCATAATTACCATAGATGGTACAGAAATATAGTAGCATAGCTTACCTACCAAGTTCACTAAAACTTAACATATGAAGTCCACATGGACTAAATAGGCATCATCCTAACAAGTTCACAGATAGACTAAACAGGGAGGCATCATGTCACAAAATACGGTTTACAACCACCACCAGAAAACATCAGTCAATACAAAGCTTCCTTTTGCTTCTGGTTCCCATTGCAGGGCTTGAAGGGGAAGTTTGAACTTTGCTTCTAGTACTCATTGCTGGACTTCCAGTAGATTGTGTTATTGCATCCTTCTTCTGTCCTCCTTTCTTCTTTTTCTTCTTCTCACCATCAGGTACTTGCGTCTTCTCAGGCATAGGCACCATTTGATTGGAGGCTGTTCCTGATCTTCTAGACCAAAAATAGAAAGAAGTTAGAATTATCCATACTTGAGCACTAGCAAAGATGAACAATAATAGATACATCCTCTTACCTAACTGATGTAACAGAAGGACCAGAACTTGTGCTAGTTGATGTGCTCTTCCTCTTCTTCCCAGATGTTGATGCAATTGCTGTTGGAGGCAAGTCAGGGAAATGCATTGTTCTAGGAAACACATTGCTAACAAGTCCAATGCTGGTGTCAGTTGACACTGGTGCTGCCTTCTTCTTCTTCTTCTTAGGGGGGCCTCTGGAATGAGAATTCATAGGTACAAAATGATCAGTATTAGGTAAAAAAAAAGGTTAATATTTGACAAAAGAAGGATTGAAAGCATCACCTGTCAGCAAGCATTGATTCAATATCTTCTGGATCTCCATTTTTGCAAGTGTACCAGTGATGTCCATAGTCATGACAGATAGGACATTCATGCCTGCCCTTAGTCCCATTTCCCCCACCCTCCATTGCTCCCTTATACCTAGTCTCCTTCCTCCTACCAGCTGTTGACTTCAAGAGAGGTGGATGCATGAAGAACTCGTGGTTAGATTTGGGCCACATGGACTTATCTGGTAGAGAAGGGACTCTTCCCTCATAAGCTTTCATGAACTTCTCAACTGAGTAGTAGTTGTCCACATGATCCTCAATCTTCTCCCTACTAATTGAGGTAATGTAGGCTAAAGCATGTTTGCAAGGAATGCCTGATACTTGCCAAGCCCTACATGTACAAGTCCTTTCATCTAGGTTCACAACAAACCTAAACCCAGTTCCTCCTTTGGCACAGACCTCTGCAATACCATCTGAGCTTGTAATGACCTCAATGTCTAGGTTCCTGCTCTGCTCTTTGAGTTTGTGGAGTATATGTTCTAGAATCTTGCCTTCCATTTTTCTTGCTATTTTTCTTCTGTGGTTCCACTTCATAAGTATCTTTTGTCTTATAGTGTCCATCAAATCATCCAAGTGCTTGCTCTTGTCATTCTTTATCCAGTTATTGAAGCTTTCTGCCAAATTATTAGTGACATAGTCAACCTTTGAAAGCGTGGAAAACTGACTCCTAGTCCATAGCTTCTTATGGTTCTGTTTTAGGTATATCATTGCCTCTGGTTTTGCTTCAGCCATTGCTGACCAGTTCTTCTCGAACATGTATGAGTTCCATGAGTAAGATGAAGCCCACAAGTGATCATCAAACACTTTACCACTATACCGCTTCTTGAAATTCTGAACAAGATGGTACATACACTCTCTATGTTCTGCCTGCGGGAAAACTTCACTAACACCTGCCATAACAGGTGTACCACAATCTGTGCTAAATGTCAATCCAGGAGGAGTCCCTATTGCTTCTTTCAGTTGTTTCATGAACCAAATCCAATTATCATTGGTTTCTGAATCTATGACTCCAACAGCAACTGGATACATCCAATTGTGACCATCTACTGCACAAGCAACACACAACTGTCCTCTAAATCTACCAGTAAGAAATGTACTATCTACTGCCAAATAAGGTCTACAGCCTTGAAGAAACCCATCAATACAGGGTTTCATTGCAAAGAATAATCCGTTGAATCTGATCTTATTGTTGATAGTGTGATGATCAATGATAACCAAGCTACCAGCACAAGATTGTTCTATTTCTGCCTTGAACCTATACAAGTTATCAAAACTTCCCCTCCAATCACCAAATAATTGGGTGAGAGCAAGCTCCTTACCATACCAAACCCTCTTATAGGGTATCGACACCTTGTATTGATCTTGTAACCTCCTTTGCAGCTCCATTGCTTTAATCTTTGGATTAACCAATAGCCAATCCTTAACTTTGTCAGCTACCCAGAACTTAGAGGCGGCCTTCACTCTGCCATTTCTTCCGCTACTCTGACAGTCATGTTCATGAGGGTTCTTCTTCACCTACAAATACAAAATAGTATAAATACCTGTGTAACAATATCTAACAAACTGAAATAAAGTAATATCTAACACTATGTACTAATTACCTTCACAGTCAACTGGTCACCTATTGTAGAAGCATGAATTCTCCACCTACATCCATTAATCTTCTCACTGCAATAGATTCTGTATCTCCCTGGATCACTCTTCTCAATGTTATACTCAAACTCATTCTTGATGGCATGTGATGCTAAAGCCAACTTAAAATCAGACATATTTGGATAAATGCTACCAACTTCCATGGGAGGGTCATCTCTATCATATACTATTTCAGGATTATGAGGTGGAACTTGATCATGTACCATCTCATCTCCCTCATCAGAGTCAGCTAAAGATTCACTCTCAGAATCAGAGTCAGCTAAAGATTCACTCTCAGGCATAGCATCAAAGTCTTCATCATGGTCACCAACTGAGTCAACTTTGGGCTGCGGTTCTTCTACATCAATATACATACACTCCTCATCAACACTAACATACTCATTCTCTGGTTCTGGGTTCAGCAGGTAGTTATCTTCAGGTTCTAAGTTATAGCTAGTTTTTGGGTCCATCCTAAACAAGAACAACATGAATAATCATTATGCATCTCTACAACTTCAGAGAAATCTAACAACTATACAACTCTAGGAAATACTTCCAAAACGAAAATAAAGGAGTAGAGTCGGCACTCACCCATCTGGAAACCATGCATCTAGCCCATCCGGCCCTGTCATTTGGGCTCCTCCAACAAATCTGCCTCCACCAAATCCTCAGATCCGCGCGACCTAGACTTGCGTCCAACGATTCCACACTCCTAACTACCCCATTGCTCGTCTTCCCTTCGGTGCCAGTCGATTGCGGTGGTGGATTCGTCCAATCTTTGCCCGCCGCCGCTGCTGCCTGATGTGAGTTTCGAGCAGTGGAGAGTGTGAGAAAGGGGATAGAGAGAGAAAGGAGTGAGACACAGAGATGACTGACGCTCGGGTCGCTGCTCAAGTCAACATTGTCATGGGCAAAATGGTCATCAAATCTCACCTTTGCCTGGACATATGGGCCCATTCCATGTTTCCACCTGACAGACCTGACAGCAATGGCAACGAGGGCAATAAAAACTTGAGTCAGTGGCGCACAGGGCAAGAAAACTTTTGCGGTGGCAGCGACGGAATGGAAAGTTTTTATAATGGTTTACACGGAATAGACCCGAAAATGAAAGCATACCTGTCTCGCATATGTTGCTAAGTCAAAGACCGGATCCTTTGGAGAAGTAAGTCATACACCTTGATCAAGAATGTGCAAGTGTGTGGATGGTAGATGGATTTGGATGGATATATGTGGAACTCCTTTTTGAATGATCCTTCTCTCTCCTTGTTTCTTTCTTTTGGAGATTTGGGCTATCTCTTCTTTTTTTTATGACATGCTTGTTTAAGTCATGTGGCATACCTTCTTGGGTATGCATCTTTTATTTTATTTGCATAGCCCAAGTCTCTTCTTTCAAGGCGTTTTGGAGAGAGAGATCATGAAACATTGTGGAGCTTTCTTATGGCGGTGGAATGGATGGATGGGTGCATAACTTCCGGATAGAAGTTTAGCATATATGGCGTATGTGGGTGCATGTGATTCTTGATCATGGGAGTGTGACAAACTTCTCGCTAAGGGTCACAACAATTTGACAAAGCTCAATGAGAGAACAAGTAGCATATGTGGAGGCTATAACATAGGATCAACATATGGCTTTGGATAGGAATTTCTCATAATTGAGGAACTTAGCGGTTTTAAGTTTTCGAAAAGAAAAGACTCCGGATATCAAGTTTCACATAGACAAGATCTTAGTGCTCTATTCTACCATATCACACCTCACAACAACCTAGGCATGGATCAAGCTATCGCTACCCACAAGTTCCAAGCTAAGGTTTGATCAAACAAGCCAACAAACTTAAGACTTAGGTAGGATACTAAGTTGTATAAAGGCATATGGAAAGAATAAACAGAGCAACTATTCATCATTTCAGCCATGAAGGATAACAGTCTAACCGCGCATAGGAAAGCAGTAAATATTTTTGGTCTTTTTTTTAAGTTTTTAGTTTTTTATCATGCAAGATTCTGAAAGCGATAAAAGATACAAGTTACCTCCTCTCCTGGCATCTCCCCCAAGCTAGCATCAGGCTACTGCTGCTGGTCAGGGTAGTACCCCTGAGAACGCCAGTAGGCCATCATCTGCTCCTGGTACTGCTGCTATGCCTACTGCATGGCAAGGAGCCTCTCGCCGGTCATCCTCTGCCAGTCCTGAGAAGACTGTGCATGCTGGTGGACGGCCTCCTCCAAGTCACCGGTGCGCACGGTGAGCTCGCCCAATTGCTGAGCGAGGGTATCGTGGTCCCGAGTGGAAGTAGAGCGGCAGGATCTTGTCGTTGGGCGAGCACCAGAGCTGGAACTGGTGATCCTCTCCCTACGACTCGGCTGTCTCCAAGCCTCTGTCGAAGCGTCCTGCCACGCCGAACTCCCGGCCTCGAGCGGGTGAGGTGGCTGGTCCCATCCGGGCACATACCCAGGTGCTACTCTGGGCATGTAACCGGGCGTGAAGTAACCCTCGTATCCCGTAGAGGGCCCGGTGAACGGAGTTTGTGGTGAAGGCTAAGTCTGAGGTGTCGGTGTCGGCTGCTATGCGGTGGCCCTCCTCGTCGCGCTCCTAGTAGACCTGCTACCAGAAACACTATGCCTGCGAGCTTCCTCTTGTGGTTCAAGAGGCATGGTCAGAGACTGGCAATTATACAAATGGAACTCTGGGTTAGGCAACAGAATCTCATTCGTATAGCCAGGGTAAAAGAAAACCAAGGAATCATCCGAGCCTTTCTTGAGTGTATGACCGTGGATCAAGTACTTCTCATCGATGAGGGAGCAGGGTGTAGCAATGTAGGGGATGTCGCTCCCTATGGTAACTCCGCTCCCCGTGATGATCCGTGTGATCAAGGAAGTACACTCAATAGGACCCGTCATCTTAAAATTCTCCAACCACTGTCTAACCATAGCGACAACGAGAGCGATCTTGATTTTGTTCACCATGGCATATAGGATCACCAGCTCATCGTTGTTCACGGGTCGAACGTCCTCTCTTGGGAAGAGAGTGACGGCGATCCACTTGTGAATCAATCGAAGAGTCGGGTTCTGAATGTCATTACAACGAAGTGTAAGTTTGCCGATGGCGGCCAAACCAGAGATCTCTTCCCAAAAACCATGTCGAGAAAAATCACGGCAAGCTCTATCTATGTCAAGAGAACAACGAGGGTTGAAGCCAAGGATGCTGCCCAAAGATTTCCAAGTAAGATGGTATGCCATTCCGAAAAACCGAAACGTGATACCGTCAACGACCTCCCGAAGAGTACAAAGAAACTGGATGGTAATGGGCCTCGAGCCATGTTCGAAAACAGGTGCAAAACCACCCTAACCGATAGCATGCCAAATGGTGATGAACTCGGAATCCACACCTATGCTTTCCAGGAGGCCCGAGTCGAAGTCCCTGGTGTGGGCGAAGTCTCGGTCCTTGAGGAGAGCGTAGGCTTGTCTCTCATGATCATCTTGCAAGTCCATGAAAGGTGCATCGATGGGATACACCCCCGGAACTTGCTCCTTGGCTTGCTCTTCTTGTTCCTCTTCATACTCCATGGCCGTGGGCTCCGTAGTCGGTTCGGAGGGATGAGAGGAACTAGCGTTACCCCGTGAACGGGATGAGCTCGATCCCTTCATCCTCCTAATGAATCCAGCAGCCTTTCGGCGTACACTGCTCATGCTTGCCGACACTTGACAACACCAAACAACTTTCTTGCAGCAAAGGGACAGGGAGAAAAGATCTCTTGCACTTGATCTTGATCAAAACTCCAATAAAAAGCCAAGAGCAAAGAGTGGACAGGGGATGAAAGAATGGAAGTGTGTATAGATGAAACACACCCCCTCTAAGTCTCTATTTATAGAGCAAAAGGCCGGCACACCAAGGTGGAGCCGAAACTCAACGGCTAGGAGCCGTTGGGCGCCGGCTGGGGCCCACCGACCAACGGTCGGGTTCGGCCGAACCGTTGGTTCGGCCGACCCACCGGTCGGGCCCGCCAGTCTCACCTTTTGCCACGTCACCCACCAACGGCTACATGATGTCATGCCGTGGTGTGTGGACCAAAGTTGCTCCATAAATTTCCTCAAAAGATTTTTCAAAGAAATATGCGTGTTAGCATGGTTAATCCTTCACTTTAGTAGAGAATGTTGGCAGTTAGTTTGGTACTTACTAGCCGCCAACAGACATCCCCTGTGGCAACACGGATCCCCCACCTCAACATCTCGAACCAACCATTGTAACATCTAGAAAAATGTACCGCAACACCGTGGGGCACCAAATGCAACACAGAGCCGGGTGCCCGCGGCCGGGCGTAGCTAAGAGCTGGGAGCGCGCCGTCTTCACTGTTGCAAACAATGTGTTTTCATGTCGCGGATGCTATTTTTTAATGTTGTGTTTGCTATTTTTAGATGTCGCAGAAAATTTTACATGTTGCATGCAACATTATATGGTGTTGCGACTGGAATTTTCACCGTCCGATTTTTTTCTTGACGTTGGACGTCCGGGCACTAGCATTGCCCATCTTAAACTGGAGGCTTCAAACTTTCAAAGCTACCATGCTTGGATAATGGTTGGAGAACATATGCATTGCTTCATTCCTAGTTGAGAGAAAAGAGCTGCGGCCCCATGTGTCTAAAGAAGCAAGAAGATGGGGAGGAACAGACGAGAGAGAGAAAAGAGATGATATCATATTCAGTTCTTGCCTTCTTGGTCCTATTGTACCGAATGATCGTGACGCTTTCCTCCATAATGGAACAAAAATAGTACTGTATTGTTCTTGCATGGGTAACCAATGACGGTGTCGATTTTTCTTCAGCATATTAACTGTGGCTATTTTTTCCCAATAAATTAAGGAATATTCAATATTTACCCCTCTTACGGATGAAACTAAATCCTCTTACCAGCGCTGACCTTAGGCCTGCCGTTTATGTAGAGAATGAAAAAAATATATCAATTATGTCAAAAACTCGATACTTAACTTTTCATTTTCCTGAGGGCTGCGGAGGGACCTTAACCTTACTTGGTCTTTTCCTAATGCCTTAACCCTGTCCCGAGGCCTCGCATCAGGTTCCCATGACTATAACCTTACTTGGTCTTTTCCTAATGCCTTAACCCTGTCCGAGGCCTCGCATCAGGTTCCCATGACTATGACAGCACCCACCCTCCTATATATATATATCTAGCTATATAAGTTAGGATCCCGTCAATCAAAGTAATCTTTACCTAACAGTAAAGCGAGAAAGGTCTCTGCCTTTTTGTTGGTCCGTTATGGGCCCCACCTGTCACGAGAATCGGCCTCGGTCTACCTCTCCCGTGCCAGCTGAATCGGAATCAAAATCAAAATCGAGCTGAATGAAAAAAGAACGGGAGAAACAAACTGAAGTCGCCCACTGTTAGGAGACTCGGTCTCGGTCTATCTCTCGTGCAGCTCGAATCAAAATCGAATTGAAACAAACTTAAATCGAAAAGAAAACTAAAAAAACGGGAGAAAAGAACTAAAATTGGAAAGAATGGGAGAAGATCAAGAGCATCGTAGTCTCAATTACAACAGAAAATGAAGACGGAGTCGACTGAAACAAGATCAAACTGGACGTAAAAGAAAGCGTTGCACGTCGACGGACGCCGAGGCCACCCGGGACGGATGCCGTGGCCACCAGCGAGGCCGCTCCACCGCTCGCCAATACCTTGAATGGATTCGTTAACCTCGATGGGTTGGTGTACTTCCAAGCGTGCGGCCATGCCACCGACGGGCGCTCGAGGCCTGCAGCCGCCACCACGTGCTGGCAAGGTAGGCGCAAGATTCGGCGGCGCTCGCCACAGCAGGCCACCGCGCCGTCGGAGCTGGGTCAGAGTGGGTCGACGGCATCGACAAGAGAACTGCACGGTTGGGCAAGGCAAAGGAGCGTCGCTAGCGGCCGGAGAGAATGTAGTGGTGGTAGGAAGAAAAGAACGGAAACAGTTAGATCGACCAGATAAGGAAGAGGAATACGAGGCCGCTGCCGCTGCTGCAAGAGCAGAGCCTCCTCCAAGAGCTGGTGCGGTGTGCCCGTCGCCTAATTCATCCGAGCCGAGGGGAAGAGCTGAAGAGTGAACAGAGGCATGAGGCATTGCGAGCCGAACGAGATCGAAGATGTTTTTGCCTGAGTTTGTTGCGATCTCACGGAGGAAGTCAATCCTGCGTGTCAAACGGCTCGGCACGCGGCCAGGATGCGTGTCGCCGTGCGGCGGTGCAACCGTGCAGGCTCTCAGCACCTGCTGCATCTGCTGGCTTTTTTGTTATTTGCATGCGTTGCTAATTTATTAACTAAAAAATATCATTATTAGTTCTTAGAAAACTAAATAGTTAAAGGAAACGACATCATCACAATGAAACAAAACAAAACCATCAAGCCATCGAAAAAGCAATCAATAAGGACGGTTTGCTCCTCACGTTCTATCCCCCACCTTTTGCGCTCCTCTTTTTTTTTTATAGCGCACATGCGACGCCAACCTCAGCTGTAAATCGAGTTATTTGCTCTAACTAATAAGTTTAAACTAACGGAAAATTTTTAATTAGAATCAGTTGTGAAAGTAATGTTGATTTGGTCTATTCATAGTATTTTCTTTTAGGAAAAAATCAGAAAAATAGAATAACACATGACCTCTTATAATTAAGTCCGTACCAAAGCATCAATTAATAATCAATGTATTGCTGGTTCTTACTTTTTATGTAATTGTACATTTATTTGGTTTAGCCCATGGAAAAATAATAATTGTAGAATCAGTCGCATGTCCATTTATAACCCGTAGCAACGCACGAGCACCTCGGCTAGTCTATACTAAAAAGGACGACGAAATTTTGTTTCGTCAATCGTCCTTCGTCAAATATTGTGGACCCATTGGTCCGACTAGTGGACCGGTGTCAATCAATAATAAGAGTTCTTTTCCATCTTCGTTACGGCTTTCCCGTATTCATTATCGTGCCTCCCCGTTGCTCCGTGTCGCCTTACTGTGTTGAGGACTCGTACACACACGGACACCTCCCATGCATGCATTCATCCACGCACACGTAGACGCACAACTCGACGAGAGCCTGATGAGCCATCGCAAGGTCATCATCTTCGTCGGCGCGCCGGCAGCAGCTTAATCACCATCTCACCGGCAAATCCGTCAAGACCTCGGTAGCGGCTCCATCTCCGGTGCACCACGCGCTCGCATATGTTCCTTCCGTTGATATCCAGGTATCTTTGCCGGCCCATCTGTGTCATGGTGAACTTGAACCGTCTAGGTATCTCTAAAATCTGAATGCATGCCTTGTAAGCTAACTCAATGACGTACAAGCGTGGGAGATTTGAGTTAGTTCATGCCAAGATCGCGGTTCCGGCATCCGAATCTCCGTACGTCCAGGTATCGTGAAATACTCAGATCCATATTTTACTCTGGTGCATCACTGCATCCTCAACGATAGCTTCATCCACTACCTGCCTTGGCATCCACAAACACCCCTGCAGCGTGGGCGACCATGCTGAGGCGAAGGAAAAAAAAGCTTGCCATTATTATTGTACCATGCTTCACTTTCTTTTTGGTTTTTGATGATGCTACGTTAGTGTTTTTTTTTTTTTTTTTTTTTTTGCCAATGGTGGTCTTTGATAATCTTAATGGACAATCATGTTCCTGGCGCAAATCGCAAGAGGCAAAGAGTGCAATCTGGACCAGCAGTGTTGGAAGGAGAAAACATTCTTGATGGTGACCATGGTATTTATATATTCTACAGTAATTGGAATTATATTATTAATGCCATTCATGGTACATTATAGTTTTTATTGTGGTGACGGCATAGCCGTGTGCCGTGCTGTTGCAGCTCGACGCCAATATCAACGGCAACTCGGTCTGTCTCGACGGGATCGACGCACGATGGTGATTTTCGTTGACAATGACAGCGGCGAGACGACAACGGTCACGGCATCGTTTGCGATCGGGGTTGTTGGAGCTCGACGACAAGATTCGCGGCAACTTGCTTTGCCTTGATGGGAAGCAAGGCGTGGGTGGTGTTCTACATCCCCAACAACAGGGACCGACTGTTGCGCTGGTGGTACGCCTTCACGCGGGGAACTGCCCCGAGGAGGGGGACTACTGCGTCGTCTAGCTCGTCGCCGCCGCCGAGTTCCGCATCCACGTCTTTCGCTTCGCAGACCCGCCAGTGCTGGCAGTTATGCTCCAGGACCGAGCCAGGTGGTTTTAGTTTTGTACCTAGTCATATTTGACCATGATATATTAAAAATACACCGACATTTAAACTTTCTAATAGTTTTAACAAATCCACTACAAAATAAAATATGTCTTGACGGTGCATTTATCTAGTATTGTACTTCCTCCGTCCCAAAAAACATACAATTCTAGCAATTTGCACACAAACCAATAAACAAGTGAAATGATGTATATACCCCTGTTGTTTCATTCTCCAAACGTGCAGTGCGCCTGCCCTACAGGGACAGCTCACTCTGGGCAGCGAGAGAAAAAGAACCGCACGTCACTGTTATTTTCTCAGTCCACATGCGCTCGGCGGTATCTATGTATGACAGATGGGTCCGGAGTTTCTTAGGATCCTGTTGACGCAAATTACGGTCAACACACTGAACTGCGCTAGATCACGCGCGAAACAAATCACCTCGCAGCAACTCTGCCAGAGGCGGTTTAACCGGCCTGGAGGAGCGGTCTACCGGCCTGGGGTGAGTAGTGCGAAAAGCGTAACGCCGGCTCGGGAGGGACCCCGACGGTGCTAGCGCATGTAGGGTTGCTCTGAGATCGGCAGGCCGCTCAGAATGCCTTCAACCGCCGTAAAGACGAAGGAAGAACAGCACGAGGTTGGAAAAGCTAAGGTTTGAGAGATAAAAGTAAAAGGTATTTGTTCGATTGGTTGTGTTAGGACTCAGTCGGCCACGACCCTTTATATTTATAGGGTGGGAGGTCTTGCACTGCAAGGAAATCTAAGATCAACTCGTAATTTACATGAATTCCCTAAATCTACTCGGACTGGGCATATGGGCCGATTTAACCGCCCTTGCTACCCGGTTAAACCGCCCTTGCTACCCGGTTAAACCGCCCTCGTATTACCAAGCCGGCCATAAGGCAATCCCGGTTTAACCGACCCCTGATGGTGGTTAAACCGGCCTGCCTGGCCAGACTTGGCATGTGCCAATTTTGACCGTCAACATATGCCCCTGTTTTCTAGCAAAGTTTGCATATTAGAAAACATATATCTAACAGAAATAAATCTAAGGGCGACGAAACCTTCAAAAATCGTCGGCCATTTGTACTAAGGGAGACATTGATCATATCGGCCATCTCAAGTCAAGCTTCTTGCCAAACACTTGGGTAATATATCTTCAAATATCTTCCATTGAGCGCCCTTGGTAACATGTATCCCTGTATTGTTTCGACCATATAAGAATTTCTCAAGCATACCTTTGCAATTTTGTATGGACCTTCCCAACTTGGAGACCATTTACCAAAGTTGTTGCCCTTCGTCCCTATAGGTAGAATTGTCTTCCAAACCATGTCACCAACCCGAAAAGACTTACCCTTCACTTTCTTGTTATAAGCTCTAGCAACCCGAATATTATCCTCCTCTATCTCCTTTAAAGCATCCAATCGCTTGTCGGTCACCTCATCAATGTTATCCATCATTAAATTATGATAATCAACAGCATTAAGATCATTTTGCTTTGCAAATCTATATGCTCCAAGATTCACCTCAACCGGCAAAACAGCTTCTTCACCATAGACAAGCTCAAAAGGAGTAACTTTTGTAGCACCATGTCTAGAGATACGATGAGCCCATAAAGCTTCAGATAGTACTTCATGCCATCTTTTAGGATTAGCTAGATTCGGCTTGACCATTCGCTTGAGCATAATACGAAGATGAATTGAGCAATTTAATACCATAAGATTCAACAAATTCACGCACCTCTTCGCATATGAATGAAGTCCCTTGATCTGTGGTCAAAGTTTAAGGAATCCCAAATCTATGTATAATACGCTCCGTAATAAACTCAATTACCTCCCGATGTGTCATATTCTTGAGAGGAATAGCTTCAGACCATTTAGTAAAGTAGTAAGTGGCCACCAAAACAAAGCAATGTCCTTTTGATGATGAAGGATGAATTTTTCCAACAAAATCTAACGCCCATCCTCGAAACGGCCACGACTTAATAATGGGATGCATCAACGCAGCCGGCACCATCTGAATATCACCAAATTTTTGATATTCCTCACATCCTTTGTAATACTTATAACAATCGGCTATCATGCTAGGCCAATAAAAGCAAGCCCACCTAAGAAGCCACTTCATCTTAGGAGCCGACTGATGAGTACCACAAATGCCTTCATGCACCTCTGCCATAGCTAATCTAGCTTGATCAGAATCCAAGCACTTCAACAATAAATCATCAGCCATCCGACGATACAATTCACCGTTAACTAGGATAAATTTAAAGGCCCACCGTCGGACTTTTCTATCAACAACTCGTCCAGGATTCTGTAAATAATCAATCAGAGGTTTTCTCCAATCATCTACCTTTTCACCCGCTGCATTAGAACTCATTTTGATCAAAACAGAATTATCAGCAGATATGGCGGTTAAAACAACCTCTGAGACGATTAAACCGGCTGGGGCGGTTAAACCGGCCTCTCGGGGCGGTTTAACCGGCTCGGCCGCAGTGTAACACCCGGTTTTAGAATACGCCGGCTTCCGTTCATGAAAATTCCTCTTCTGAACATTATAGCCAGACGCTTGCTGAGCCAGAGCATTAGCACTAGGATTCTTTCCTCGTGGTACATGATATATAGTGAATTCATCAAAAGTAGCTATGATATTTAATCATTTATCAAGATACATATTCAAATGTCCACTTAAACATTGACATACCTTAGAAACTTGCTGCACCACCAGTAAAGAATCACCATAAACCTCAACATGCTTTACTCCCATCTCATACAAAATCTCCAATCCGAACAAGAGAGCTTCATATTCGGTTTGGTTATTCGTACAATCATATTCTAGTCGGCTAAGAGCTTCAAAAACAGCACCACTTGGTGATATAAAAATAACACCAACACCACATCCACTTTTGCAAACCTACCCATCAAAATGTAATTTTCAAGGAGTAAAAGCAATATAACCGACGTCTAATTCAATATCATTATCAATACTATGTTCAACAATAAAGTCGGCTACAATTTGACCTTTCATAGATTTCAAAGGTTCACAAATTAAATCATATTCAATGAGAGCATATGCCTATTTGCCGACCCTACCACTTTAAATTGGTCTATGTAACATATATTGAATTACGTCGGTTTGACATGCTACTACGCAAGTATTTGATAATAAATAATGCCTCAACTTGGTACAAGCATAATATAATGATAAGCATAATTTATCAATAAAAGTATACTTTGTCTCGGCGTCCAATAATCTTCTACTCACATAAGTAACAATATGCTCCTTTCCATCGGTTTCTTGAGTTAAAACAGCATCAATCACATAATCTTTGGCAGCCACATATAATTTAAATGGAACACCTCTCTTGGGCGCTCGAAGCACGGGTGGCGAAGATAAATATTGCTTGATTTTTTCAAATGCCTCTTGCTGTTTTGCCCCCCAAGTGAATTCATCTTCATTTTTCAACCGAAGAATAGGAGTAAAAGCATTCACCTTCCCGGAAAAGTTACAAATAAACCTTCTCAAGTAATTAACCTTGACCAAGAATTTCTGCAACTCTTTCTTACATGTAGGAGCTTTTACCCTCCGAATCGACTTTATTTTCTTAGGATCTATCTCTATGCCTTTTTCATGAACAATAAACCCCAAGAATTTCCCAGTCGACACACCGAAAGCACATTTAAGCGGGTTCATTTTTAAACTATACTGACGCATTCTTTCAAGGGTAATTTTTAAATCAGCTAAATGAGTATTAAAACCAACCGACTTAACTACAATGTCATAAATACAAACTTCAAGAATTACACCAAGCAAATCATGAAAGATTAAATTCATAGCCCTTTGATAAGTTGCACCGGCATTCTTTAAACCAAAAGTCATAACTACCCACTCAAATAAACCGACAAAGCCAGGACATATAAAAGCAGTTTTAGACATATCTTCCTCAGCCATAAAGATTTGATTATAACCAGCATTACCATCAAGAAAACTAAGCACTTTATGACTAGAAGCATCATTAATAAGCATGTCGGCTATAGGCATAAGATATTCATCTTTAGGAGTAGCTTTATTAAGATATCTAAAATCAATGCAAACTCCAAGTTTACCTGAATCTTTCTTCTCGACCGGCACAATATTAGAGATCCAATCAGCATATCGACAAGGTCTAATAAATCCTGCTTCCAACAACCAATTGATTTTGGCTTTTATGCGATCATACATAATAGGATTAAAATGTCTAGCAGGTTGTTTATAAGCCTTAAAACCAGGTTTTATAGGAAGTCGATGTTCAACTAACTCACGACTCAAACCGGGCATCTCAGTGTAATTCCATGCATAACACTCGACATACTCCTTTAATAAATTTATTAATTCAGATTTGAACTCAACATCTAAATTCTTATTTACATACGTCGGTCTTGGTACATTGCCATCACCAATATCTACCTCCTCTAAAGGATCAACCGATGTAGAGCCTTGTCCCAATTGGGGAACTGGTAAGTGCATCATAACATCAAAAAATGCGGGAGGGAAAATCATCTCAAGGCGACAAAGTGTTTGTGCAATTGATTTCTCAAGTTTTTCAACTTCGCTATCTTGAAGTTCCTTTGAACATACTGCGTTAAAAAACATGCTGAGCTCAATGATTGCAATCACTACGTCCGGTGGCAATATGTGGCGTGCCACCAATGGTAATAGTTTTTGTAATATAACATGGTAGTCGTGGCTTTTAAGTCCAGTAACCTTGCATCCATCGACATCAACACATCTCTTGATATGAGCTGCATACCCATCTGGCATCTTAACATCTTTTAGAAATTTGCACAAAATTTCCTTCTCATTTTTACCTAAGGTGTACAACGCTGGTGGCAAACTGTATTTACCTTTTTCTTTCACTGGATGTTGATCCTCCCTTATACCAAATTCTTGCAGATCAAGCCTTGCCTTCTCACTATCCTTAGATTTACTTGCTAAACCGAGCAAAGTCCCTAACAAGCTCTCACAGATATTCTTTTCAATATGCATCACATCTAGATTATGACGTATAAGCAATGATTTCCAGTAAGGAAGCTGAAAAAAAACACTCTTCTTCCTCCAATTGTGCCATCTAACATCTTCATCACGCTGCTTTCTCTTCCCAGTAGTAGTTTTCCCAAAAGTGACTTGCTCAAAACTCTCATATTGGTGCAGTACTCCTTCTCCACTCAGCGGCACTGGAGCCTCCCTCGTTTCATCCGTGTTATTGAAACTCACCCTATTGGTTCGCCACCTGTGCTCTGAAGGCAACCACCGACGATGACCCATATAGCAATGCTTTCTACCATGTTTTAACCACAAGTAATCAGTATCCTTGTGACAATAAGGACAAGCAAACTTGCCTTTTGTGCTCCAACCAGATAACATAGCATATGCAGGAAAGTCATTTATTGTCCAAAGTAGAATTGCACGTAGAGTAAAATTCCTCTTCACCTTCGCATCCCAAGTCACAGCTCCTTTCTCCCAGAGATCATGAAGCTCATCGATAAGAGGCTGCAAATAGACATCAATGTTGATTCCAGGAGATCTAGGCCCAGGAATTAGCATCGACATCATCCAATAAGATTGTTTCAAGCACAACCAAGGAGGCAAGTTATAAGGAATTACGGATCACCGGCCATGTAGTGTAATTGACATTCAACATCCCAAATGGATTGAAGCCATCTGATGCAAGTCCCAGCCTAACATTACGTGGTTCCTTTGCAAAGTGCTCATAAAACTTGTCATCTACATGCTTCCATGCTCTTGAGTTTGCTGGGTGCCGCACTTTACCATCTTCAACCAATTCATCCTTGTGCCAGCGCATAGACGTCGATGTGGACTCGTTCATATATAACCTTTGGAGTCGAGGAGTAAGTGGAAAATACCGAAGAATTTTACGAGGTAAGAGCTTCTTTTTCTTTACTCCACCAGTGCCACCACCCTCGGTATTGCCCTCTGAATCTGAATTTTTCCACCTTATCTCCCCACATGTTGGACATGTGTTCATCTTCTCGTACTTCCCACGAAATAACACACAATCATTGATACATGCATGAATCTTTTGGTACTCTAGGCCAAGTTCTCGAACAACCTTTCGAATTTTATGCAAGCTGTCTGGGACACAATGTCCTTTGGGGAGCACAAGACAGAATAAGTGAAGTATCTGCTCCATGGCATTGTTGGTAATACCGAACTGGCACTTAATTTGAAATAGCCTCACAACAAAAGATACTTTTGTAGCCTCCTTGCACCCGGGGTACAATGCTTGCCGCGCTTCTTCCAATAATTTGAAAAAATTCTTTGCTGAATCATTGGGCTCCTCAGTACCTGTAAGTTGTCCATTGACAGCACCACTAATCAATGATGAAAGCAGATTATTGACATTGCCAGTATCAGCAGCTTCGCCTTCACTAAAATCCTCATCGTCATGCACAGCCACAGGTTCAGGTTCAGGTACAGGAGGAGCACGACGTTTCCGTTTAGCAAAATTCGGATGAAACCCTTTGTCAAACAAGTGTTTTTCTACCTCATCCCTTGTTCTGAACGCCATGCAACAACACCTCGCACATGGACAGGCTGCAGTCTCTCCTCGATAGCGGCCCTCAAACGCATTTTTCATGAAGTTACTATATCCAGCTTGCCACCTAGCATCTGACTTAGGTAATAGTATCCAACTCTGATCCTCGGCATCCATTTGAATGTACCAAATTCAAACAAACGTATCTGAAACAGGAAAAAAGGTGCTAAATTAGAATTTTTATTACTTGCCACACAACATGTTAATTTAACATGACTAGCAACTTTAACTTCGTTGCAATAACTTCAGGAGCAATCTCAATTTTCAATCAAAACAGCAGACTACTCCACGAGAACAGTCACGGCAGAATTATTGAATAATAAATACTGAAGTAAATTAAGTATAATAAAATTATTTAGTTCTTTGCCTCTTGCGCTTTTGAGCATCAGACTAATGGTTTGTATTTCTAACTCTACTAGACATGAACGACCTGTTCATAATTCAAGAATAGAACAAAGCTAATTAACAAATATGAAGTTCATGGTGATCAATGGAGATGCAAAACGAGATCAATGCAGATTGAGATCTGTGTTCAATTGTTCACCTGAATTTGCGAGCGGCGACTGCGGTGTCTATGAAAGGTGAGCCGCGACTGCCGCGATCAAAGGCAAGCAGCGACGGCGGCGCCGGCGTCGATCAAAGGCGAGGCGAGTGGCGGCTGCGGCGTTGATGCCTCGATGGAGAGAAGAGAAATCCCCGTGACAGTCCTGGACTCGTGCGTGTGTCTGGACTTTGGCTTGCGTTGTGGCCTGGTGACTCTTTGCTGCTTGCGTTCTAGCCTTTGGCTTGGTGGGATTTAGGTGTAACTAATGACAGGCCCGCCCCCGAATCAACACAGGGCCCCCTGAGATAGTACAACGTGATGTGTATGCCTGTAAGACGTATATGGTAGGGTGAAGGCCCACGGCGCTGCCTCGGCCCAACTGGCAGATTGAGCCCACTCCCTCGTCTTCAACCTCCGACGCCGCCATTCTCATCTTCAACCTCCGATGCTGGCCTGCACCTCCCCTGCCTCCTCTACCACCGGTCCGACCAGCGGCTGCCCCGCCGCCACGCCGACCGCCCACCATCCACTGCCGCCCTCCACCCCGCCCTTCCTAACCCGGCCACCCTCGTCGCCCCCGCCGGCGGCCACCGCCCGCCGGGGGTCCTGCCCTTCCCGGCTGGCGGCGCTCCCGCACCGCCGCGCCCTTCGCCGCCGGCCGAACCGCCGCCAGGCCTCCGCCGTCCCCAGCCCCTCCCTCTATAGCCAGAGGTCGTCAGAGATTCCGGCCGTCGCCGCCGCCCGGCAACCCGGATCAATAAAGGCCGCCACCTCCACCGCCACCCACGGCCGGCAGCGACCTCGCCGCCGGCCACAATCCACCTCTCACCCCCGCCGGCCCCAACCCTAACCCTAACGGCGGCGACGCGGCTGCAGCGGCGGCGGCAGCGCGAGCAGCACAAGGAGGAAGAATGAGAGATGTGATGATGGGCCAATTCGTTAGTTGGGCCAAAAATTATACACGAGTTGAACTATATTGGGCCTTCAGTGATGGATTGCTAATCATCACTGAAGCGCACGAACGTGTCGTGCGTGGCTGGGACGCGAGGAGAAATTCGCGTCGTTTTGAATTGAAGTATACTACTATTAGATTAAAGCGCGTGACGGCGACGCAAACAGCTAGCAAGCAGCAAAGTACCATGTATGTATCAGGCACCAACGCGCTAACACAGCGATCGATTTTTGATTTATGAATGACGATAGGCATTGCGTTCATTGCAATAGGTAATTAACTGATAATATATTTACTGGACACTCATAAAGGGGGATGGATGGCATTTGGATTTGAGACTTCTAAGTTCTACGTAGTAATATGTGATATGTCTATAAGTGGAGCAATGCATGTTTTCATAGCTTTAAGCTAGCTAGCTTTTCACCTACTAACTATTGTTTTTTTTTAATTTTCAGCTATAACTTTATAGTAGTAATTCATCTACTATAAAAGCTTAATCTTGACGAACAACTATTTTATGTTTTTTCAAAAAAAATGAACAACTATTCTTTGTTGCTATTATTGAAAAGGTCCTGGTTTTTAGTCCCGCCCGGGCCCCTAAAACCTCAGGATTGGCCCTGACTAATGTTAATTACTATGATTAGTAATTAGTGGGCCTAATCTGGGCGGCCTCTCAATAGTCTATGAGATAAACCGGCTCATGACACATAGTCTACCGGATAATCTTGGCCCAAATCAACATGCTAACCGGCCTGCACCGAACTAATTAGTACACTAAATAAAGAAGCTCACTTCGACATGGATACTTGCGTGGGCCATAAACTATACGCCCCATAGCTATGCCTTGTTGCAATGATTCAGGTTTAGTTGCTATACCTATGACAATGGTGCAACGATGCTGGTATGAGTTGCTATATCTATGCCTCGTTGCAACGCTTCACATTTCGGTTGCAATAGCAAATCCTCATTGGCAACACACTCTGCTTGCGTTGCTATATCTAAGAATCCTTTTGCAATACTTCAGTTTTGTGTTGCCATAGCATAGAGTCTATCGCAACAATTGATACTAACAATAACAACGCTTTATTTCAGTTGCGATATTGACCACTATTGCAACAATTGTACAAAAGGGTTGCAACAACATCAATCTAATTACAACGCACACATTAGGGTTGTGATACATTCGAGTTATTGCAACACACACTATTTAAATTGCAACGATACACCATTTGGTTGCAATATGTCACCCTATAGCAACCAAACTCGACTAGTGTTGCAATAAACCCTATGTATTGCAACGTTTTACCTTGGTGTTGCGCTGAAAAGTGTAGCATTAGCCCGGCTCCCTTGTAGTGCAATTTGCTCAAATCATCAAAATCTTCGATAGCTTCACATGTATCATTCATATGCACCCGATAGTGTTCAAGCCTTTGCTGCAACCACTCTAGATTTGTGTCCATTAAATCACAAGATATGGTTTAGCCGATTTTCCAATGGCTTTAAAACAGCAGGGATGAAGGCATCCTTAGTACAACTAATGAACTCATAATTAGAAAGATCTAAACCAGATAAACATTTCACATGATCCATGCGCACCTATAGTAGAAGAATCGGCTATAGCAACACAAGCCGACGACCCTTCATATACAATGCTTTCAGATGATTCTCATTGTCTTTTGGCTTCTGTCGGTGATATTATCTCCGGCAGTCTTCCACGGGGTAGCCCACGGAAGTGATTTGTAATGCAGGGAAGATCGCAAAGATCGGAAGCAGGATGGTTAGGATGGACAGACACAGGGGTTTATACAGGTTCGGGCCGTCGACTCGACGTAATACCCTACGTCCTGTTTTGGGGTGTTGTATTGCGTGGATTGTGAGTTTTGATGGGTTGAGTTGTTGTCTGATGTCTCCCGTCCTTTTGGAGGGGGTCCCTGCCCGCCTTATATATCGGGGGGCAGGGTTACAAGTCGGTTTGTATCCGATCTATCTCTAAGAATCCTTTCCTTCTTTACAATAATTCCTATTCCAACTAGGACTTCTCCTTCCAGATCCTTCCTCCGTGCGCCGACTTGTCCCGCACGTCTTCAGGTCCAGAACGGTGGGCTGGGCTGCCCCCTTTTGGTGGGATGCCAGGCTTGCTCGTGAGGTACCCAGGTACTATATCCCCCACAGTAGCCCCCGAGCACTTCTTGACCGATCGTTGGCTGTAATTGATCCGTCTTTTCTTGCATGATCCGAGTGCTCCCAAGTTGTTTAAGATCTCATCCGAGTGATTTCGAAGAAGATCCGAGTTGTTATGAGTAAGATCTGAGTGGTTTCGAGGAAGATCTGAGTGCATGATCAGACGCTCCTGAAAACAATTCTTCAATTATAGCCATAGTGAGGGGAAGGAGTGCTCTTTTTCACGACGCGTCAGCGAAGTGAATACACTTAGCCCCTAGGCTTTGGGCAATTTTAGTATGAAATTGACCAAAGGTCTTCAACTTTTATACATCTATATCTTGATCTTCAATGGTGTGCACCTCCAGGGATGGGTGTAGCCCCCGAGCCTTGAGCAGAATAGAATATTCTGGTCGAGGGTCAAAAATATTATGAATCTCTTTTTGAACTTAATCCATCAATGGTGTGCACCTCCAGGTGCACCCATTGGGTGTAGCCCCCGAGTCTTGATACGACTCGGCATGATCGCATCAAGACTCTGAAAGCCATGGATTCTGACTGAATTTTTCAGCCCCCATGCCTCTGGACATGGATTTTAGATAATCTTTTCCTTCTGGGGCTTTTTTGTTTCCCCTTTATAAGGATTCTGTCCTCAAGTTCTTTGAACTCGGCATGACCTCCGAGTCGTGTCCCACGACTCAGCTTGACCATATGGTAAGCCATCTTCTCACAAGATTTATACTTGTTATCATTTGACCCAGACTTCTGAGTGAATTTAGCGATAGTATCGCATGCCTTACGTAAAAATCAATTGCAAGAATGCAATATTAAATTGCAAAATCAAGTCTAGCCGTCGACTAATTTTAGCCTCACGACCGAGTGGTTTCTGCCACTGAACACTAGCTCAGTAACCCACAAATTTGTTAGCGTAACAGAACCGAAAGGTCGTGCTACATTTCAGCCCATTTAGGCCCACTACTCCCGCAAATTCCGTTGTTTCCTAACGGTTGCTTTACGAAAGGCGAAATATCGCGACTCCTTACCGCATCTTTGAATTCAAAGCGACGGGACGTGCCTGCGTCGGTTGAGTTCCCGAGAGACGCATCGCGCCGCGCGCGGGAGGAACGGTTCATTCCATTATAAGCCATCCCCGCCGCAATCTTCTTCCTTTACTCGCCATTTGCCTTCCCAGCGCTCCAGTTCTCCTCCGCGTGCAAGAGCAAACCCTAGATCCACTCCCGCAGCTTTCCTCCTCGATCTTCAGCCCCCGCTCGTCGCCATGGCGCCCAAGAGGAAGGATGCCCCGAAGCGGAAGGAGAGGTCGCCGGGAAGGGCCCGGTCGTCCAAGGCCAAGGCCACCGTCGAAGTCGCCGTGGATCGCGCCGCCGAATGGAGGGAGTCCATCACCACCACCAGGCGCCTCGAGCAGCACGTCGTCGACGGCATCCTCCCCGACCAGCAAACCGCCGAGTGGCGCGCAGCCGCCGGTGAGTCTTTCCCCACCCCAAATTCCTCTGATTTGGTGGTGTTTGAGTCTTTCTTTCTGCGCGGTTTTGGCGTGCCCGCGCATTCTTTCCTCCGCGTGCTGCTGCACTTCAATGGGATCAGTCTTTGCGCACTGAATCCCAACTCCATTCTTCACATCGCCATCTTCATCAACCTCTGTGAGGCCTATCTTGGGATAGAGCCTCACTTCAATCTTTTCTCCATCTTTTTCTTCTAAAACCTTATCCCAGAACCGAGTGCCCGCAAGTAGTCGGAGGCGCCGGATTCCAACTCCGCGAGGGCCGAACTCGGGAGTATTTTGACATTCCTTTTCTTACCTCTAACAAGGGGTGGCAGTCCGAGTGGTTTTACGTAGGAAACCACTCGCCTGCCATCTCTCCTGAAATTGATTCTCGTCCTGTTCCCTCCCAATCCTGGACTGCTCTTCCCAAGGAGAGTGAGATGGATGAGGTTCGGGAACTCCTGGGTCTCATAGCCCAGTTGAAGGACAGAGGGTTGTCTGCCGTCGGAGTGGCAGCCAACTTCGTGCAGCGCCGGATCCAGCCCCTCAAGCAGCGGGCTCATCCGGCGTATGAGTACTACGCCGAGGGGGACAACACGCGTGAAGCCCCCGAGCGTGTCGACAAAGTCCAAGCCGCGGCTCGGCTTGGCAAATTCTTCGCGACAGGAACCTCCCTGAGGACTACTGACTGTCCACAGGCGTACAACTTAGGGAATCCACGCCCTGAGGTATTTAGTCAATCTGTTGTTGTTTTTTATTTCAATTCCACCCATTGGGTGTAATCTCAGAACTGAACCCAACTTTTGCAGGGTCAAGCTGCCTTTGTATCCCTCCCTCCTTTGCCTGAGATGCCGAAGGGAGTGGATCAACCGGCTCGGCGCAGGGCCGTTGGTGCTGAAGAAGCAGTCGGGGGAAGTGAGAGTGACCTGCGCGACTCTGATATCACTCTGTCGTCCTCTCCTTCTCCCGACGTGCTGTCTCCGAGTGGTGGGAAGGCTGCCCCTGCCCCGAAGAAGCGGAAGATCTCAACGGGGATCGTGATTGGGGATGCGCCAAGCCGCCGCCAACTCCTTATCTCTGAGTCGTCTGACTCGGAAGAAGACGAAGCTGGCAGTGCCGAGTCGTCAATCCCGCCCCCAATCATCAGCTCGGAACAGTCTCCCCTTGCAGTAGTACCTCTGAGTGCTGCAAGTCCGAGGGACCTTCCTTCCCCCACTCGGAAAGGAAAGCGCCCGAGAATGCGCATA
This sequence comes from Urochloa ruziziensis, assembly GCA_015476505.1. NCBI lineage: Eukaryota > Viridiplantae > Streptophyta > Magnoliopsida > Poales > Poaceae > Urochloa > Urochloa ruziziensis. Next base: position 21,190,997 of record CM027119.1, read on the forward strand.
TCTACTCTGTAAGTATCGTTGTTATCTCTTGATTTTCCTTTATGTTCTTCTGTGAGTAATCCATATGTGCTTTATCCTGTAGCACGCCGTCTGAGATCCCCTTTGCGGGTCCTGCGCCTCAGTCGGCCGTTGAGACAGAGGTCCCGTCGATCCAAATGCCAGAGGTGCCGACCCACTCGGCTGATCTTCTCAGCGATCAGCCTGTGGGTCCGCCACCAGAGTCGTTGCGAGCACCAACCCCGCCTCCACCGAGTCCTACACCGGCGTCGCCGACCCCACCGCCAGTTCCTCAAGGCAGCCCCCAGCCTGCTTCTGTGGTTGAACCGACTGCAGCAGTGGAGGAGCCCCAGACTGCGGCGGTCGAAGTTGCTTCTGCGGTGGACGGCGCTTTGAGTGGTGGTGCTCCCATGACTCCTCTGGAGGAGTTCATGTCACTCTATCTTCGCATGGGCCAGATAGCCAAGGTATCTCCTGAGCCACTTATCTTGTTGATGTCAAGTACCGAGTGGTACATCAATTCATATTGTCATCTGACTTGTCTTTGCAGGACTTAGCTGCTGATGCCGAGGCAAAAGCCTCGGTTATTCAAGAACTTTCTTCTGCAGTCGCTAAGGCCGACTCCTTGGTGGCCCGAGTGACTGAACTCGAAGCTGCTGCGACCCAACGCCAGGCTGAGTTGGAGGAAGCCCAGCGTACCACTCGCGATCTACGCGGAGAGGTAGAGCAGGCTAGGCTCAACGAGGCCCAGGCCGTGCACGAGCTCAGAGGTATGTTCTTCCTTGTTTGTTTTTCTGTCAGACGTGAATATATTATCCAGATCTAACTTTCTGTAGATTATCGGTATCGGATTATGTCCCAATTCGCAGAGCTCACTGCCAAGGTGGCTCGGCTGCAAGGCGAGGCTGAGGCGCTGCGCACCGAGAGGATCGCGCTGGAGGAAGCTATCCGAGTGGTGGCGGAGGAGATCGAGCCGGAGGCGTCATCGTCTTCGACTTCTATCCTCGACCGCGTTCGGGCGCTCCCACGCTTCTTCCGGCGACAGCTCTGCTCCATCAGCCAGGCCAGCTGTGGTCATGTCCTGGCGGTGCTCAAGTCGCTGTTCCCGGCGTCGGACTTGGAGCCACTCAGCCGCGGATACGCTGCCGGCACCTCCGAAGACGACGTGGGCAGACTGCTCCTTGAGGTCGAGCCTATCACCAATGTCCTGTCCAAGGATGTTGTTGATGACTCTGATGAAGCGGCCCCGTCTGTTGATCCTGCAGTGTAATGTAGATAGAATATTTGTAGTATTTGGTGGAACTAGAACTTTTGAACAATGTTTAAGTTTTTTTTATTGTGTATAAGTTTTTATGGGACTACTACTCCCTTTCTTTCTGCGCTGGCCTTAATTTCTGAGTGGTTGACCTGTTACGGAGTAGATAGCCTCGTTGGTCTCAGTCTCATGCCGCAGAGTCTTTGTCGTACGTTTAGAGCTTTGACTTGGCGAGTACTTTCTCTCTCGATTTAAGGTTTGTTCCACTCATACTTTATGTGCGTGACGCGAAAGAGGAAATACGAGTAGTAGAAATAGATGAAAGATGAAATCAACTTTATTGATAACTCATTATAAATCTGCCGAGTCGTGGCTGGGGGTAAATACCCTCCAAAATCACTCGGAAAAACATATCTAAGCGAAAAAAGATAAATACATAACTGAATCAGGCGTAGAAACGCTGTAAGTGCTTGATGTTCCATGGATTTATCGATGTAGGCGTTCTACTACGTCCAGAGTCAATTGATCCATACACGCTTGAATTGTCTTCTGGTAGGTCGCGCCGGTGTTCTTCAGGCCGAAGGCCAAAAAGGCACCAAACGGCGTGATGAACGTGGTCTTTATCTGATCTTGCAGCTTTAGGCCTGTCTGGTAATAACCTGGATAGCAATCGAGAAAACAGAGCAGGGCGGAGCCTGCCGTGGAGTCAACGACTCGATTGTTGGCCAGGGCAGCTGCCGCGTTGAGGGTCTCCTGTTCGCATGTGTAAGCGACTCGGATGTCCCCCAAGACGGTGATTATGCCATTAGGTCCTGGCATCTTGACCTGCAAGTAGACGTAGTGAGGAATCGCCATGAACTTGGCGAGCGCGGGCCTCCCAAGGATGGCGTGGTATGCAGTTTCAAAGTTCGCCACCGTGAACTGCATATGCTCGGTTCGGTAGTTGTTCCGGTCTCCGAAGGTGACGGGCAGTGTGATGTGCCCGAGTGGTTCCGCTCCCTCTCCCGGTATCAAACCGTAGAATGCGGATTGGGGGGGACTCAGGTCGAGAGTAGTCAGGCCGAGCTCCTTCAATGTGTTAGCAAAGAGGATGTTCAGGCCACTGCCACCGTCGACTAGTACCTTGGTGAGCCGAACGTTGCGAATCGTCGGGGCTACTACCAAGGCATGGGACCCGGGCTTCGGTATGAAGTTTGGATGGTCCTCCCGGGTGAAGGTGATCGGAACTTCCGACCACTTGAGGTACTCAGGTACCGGTGGTTCCCTCGCGTGCATGACTTGGCGATGGGTGAGCTTCTGCTGGCGCTTCGACTCGAACTCTGGTCCGCCATAGATCATGCGCACCACTCGGTCGGCTTCCTGGAAGTCGTCACCGGGCTCGTCGTTTCGCCTATCGTCTCGTGGGGAACCATCGTTCCTTTTTCTGTATGGAGGGCCTCTGTTGCCCCCAGTGAAGGCTCGTTTGAGCCCGTAGCATTCTCGCGCCGAGTGCTTGTGCTTGTGGTAAGGACATTGCTCATCGAGCATGCGCTGGAAGTCCTCTGGAGTCACCCGGCCTCTGGACCGGTCCAGAGCGGCGACCATATCTCCCTCGCTCTTCTTCTTGCGAGGGTGACTGTCAGTGCGCCGATGGTCGTCATGTCGGTCTTCGTCTTCGCGGCGGTCGCGCTTGCGGGTTGTCTTGTTCTCTTCTTCCCAGCGGCTCCTAATCTCGCTGAGTTGTTCCTTTTCCGCGATCTCTGCATCCGCCCACGTGCTAGCGACCCGGAACATGTCATTGACAGTCGCGGGTGGCTTCCGAGTCCATTTGTGAATCAGTCTCCCATCGGAGATGCCGCGCTGGAAAGCTGACATCACCTCCTGATCCGTGACGTCCGTGATGGAGTTGCGCTTCTCTGAAAACCTGCGCACGAAGTCGTGTAGGGTCTCGTTCTTGCACTGCCTGATCTGTCCGAGGAGCCGCTTGCTCCCGGGCCTTTCCCAGGTACCGAGATAGTTACCGATAAAGAGTTCGGTAAGCTGCTCCCAGTTGTCGATGGCGTCCTGCGGGAGTCCTGCTAGCCAGTTGCGGAAGTCCTTGGTGAGCATGATGGGAAGGTAATTTGCCATCACGTCCTCGTCGCCGCCGGCCGCTTGCACGGCGGTGTAGTAGATCTGAAGCCATTGAGATGGATCAGATTTCCCGTCGTACTTGTCGATGTCCGACAGCTTGAAGCCTCTGGGCCATGTCACGCTTCTCAAGCGCTCGGTGAACGACTGGAATCCGCCGATCCGACCTCTAGGGCGGGAATCGCTCGGACCCGATCCGTCGGTTGTTCTTGGGGGAGTGCTGTCCCTCCTGCGATCCCGGTCCCTGGGCGGGGAACGGGTCCTCCGATAGTTCCGAGTCCTGGGTGGAGTTCAGTCCCGTCGGTAGGTCCTGCTGCGCGGTGGAGTTCGCTCCCTTGGCAGAGTCGGTCGCCTGGGTGGTGGAAGCGCTCGTCCTCGTGGTGGAGTGCGACCGCCGTTGTTGCCGCGCCTTGGGCTACCGGAGGGGTCAGAGTAGTCTGACTCCGTCGAGTAGCCGCTCCTGTTGGAGTTACGACGGGGATTTCCATGATCCCGATCGTACTCTTCGCGCCGTCGGATTTCCTCACGGTGGCGCTCTTCGGTGCTGTTGCGGATGACGTTCCTCGCATCTCGATCTCTGTTGATCGTGGTGCGGAGGTCTTCATCACGATCCGATCCGCCGCTGGCCCGGTGTCGAGACGGACCGGGCTCAGGAGCGTCCGTGGTCGCTCTGCCCTGCATCTGGTGAACCTGGACGGAGGCGGCCTGCACGAGAGCCCTTACCTTTTCCAGGCCCGGAGTGCTGGGTGGCAGCCGACTGATTTCCTCGTTAATAGTAACGAGGTTCTGGACCGGCGTCTCGTAGACGTCGTATCCGTTGAACTCGAACATGCCGTCGCGCATCAAGTTCCGGGTGCTCCTCCGGTCGTGCCGATCCCGTTGGCGATGATGATCTTCAGAGTGTGGTTCGTGGAGTCGAGCAGTGCCAGATCCTGACGCGGTGGCTCCGTGCGGTCGTGCGGCTCTGCGAGTCGCCCGACTGGCGTTGCGTCCTCGACGCTGGTCCCTGGCTTCAGTCGTCTCCTCAGCTGGAGTGACCTCATCTTCTGAGACAGGATTGGTTGGCGTTGCTGGCGCCACCATGTAGCAATATGATCCGACTCCTTCTTGCGCGAGGTAGTCTTCCTCGGACTCGAAGAAGTCGGATGTGGGCGTATAACGCTCCAAACTACTCGGAGTCAATTCTCCGAGTGATCCTAGCAGTTCCGGCTCTGTAGAGGCATCGGACACTGTGTATCCTTCCGGCAGATCGTCCAGGATTGAGGGTCCCTGTAGATCTAACTCGTAGGAGTCGCTCCTAGAGAAGTAATCATCCGCCTGGACGATGTCCTTCATCTTCTGCTTCTGAGCAAGCGCACAAAAGCCAGGGGTCTGGACAGTAATGACCTCAGGGCTCTAGACGCATGCTGGTTGAGCGTTTACGCTCTGCGATGACTCAGCGATGCGATTCTCAGGAACCGGATCAGAATCGAGTGATTGTAGATCTGTTCCCGACTGGTCTGGCCTCGCGTTTTGCGATGGACTCAGCGGGGTAAAGCCGGCACGATCTGATGCGATCGGACCGGACTGGGCCGTGATGGCCGAAGTCGGCGCCAGAGAGGAGACCTCCGTGGCGACCGTACCTCCTGCCGCTTGGGTATCCAAGGCGGCGGTGATGACGTCCCCGAACTGGATCTCGACTTCGTCGACGTCCGGGAGGTTGCAGCTGTCCAAGATCTTGACGCGATCCATCGAGCTTACCAGATTGATCTCGGCGATATCCCCTACCTGGCGCGCCACTGTCGGTGATATTATCTCCGGCAGTCTTCCACGGGGTAGCCCACGGAAGTGATTTGTAATGCAGGGAATATCGCAAAGATCGGAAGCAGGATGGTTAGGATGGACAGACACTGGGGTTTATACAGGTTCGGGCCGCCGATTCGACGTAATACCCTACGTCCTGTTTTGGGGTGTTGTATTGCGTGGATTGTGAGTTTCGATGGGTTGAGTTGTTGTCTGATGTCTCCCGTCCTTTTGGAGGGGGTCCCTGCCCGCCTTATATATCGGGGGGCAGGGTTACAAGTCGGTTTGTATCCGATCCTATCTCTAAGAATCCTTTCCTTCTTTACAATAATTCCTATTCCAACTAGGACTTCTCCTTCCAGATCCTTCCTCCGTGCGCCGACTTGTCCCGCACGTCTTCAGGTCCAGAACGGTGGGCTGGGTTGCCCCCTTTTGGTGGGCTGCCAGGCTTGCTCGTGAGGTACCCAGGTACTATATCCCCCACAGCTTCTGAAATATAGCTTCTTTGGGACCAAAATCAAGATGAGCCAACTCTTCCTCAGGGATAACATAATAATCCATCGACAAATGTACCACATTAACATCAAGGCTCATATGATCAGGAGAAGAACTGTAATCAACAAGTTGCTCGTCGTCTTTTTCTTTAGAAACCGACATCAACTTCTTAGGGGAAGAATTAAGAGCAATAGGAACAGAATTACCGACAACTTCTGTAGATGGCGGTTTAACCGTCTCCAGACCCGGTTTAACTGCACCTGCTGTCGGCTCCTCTGGCAAAGCCGGTTTAACCGCCCCTGATGGCGGTTTAACCGCCCCCGATGGCTGAGGGTCAACCTTTGCCTTCCACTCCTTCTTCTGCGGGATCATGGGCCTGTATCTGTTGAAGTGTTCATCCCGCTGCCTTTCCTTCTCCTGTCCTTTCTGCTGCTCCTTTTGTTGCCTTTGGCGAAGTCTTTGCAATTTTCTCCTCTGCGTATGAGTCAAACCTGGAGGACACAACTGAGGCAAGAAATTCTTGTTGACAGGATTAACATCATTAGATTCCAGATTAGTAGAAACATTAACATTATTTTCAATAATAATAGGCCTCTTGCTGCCGTCTTTAGTTTCCACTTTCATGCAGCCAATCTGGATTACATCATTGCCCGTGGTCCTCTCTGGATCAGAAACTTGTGGTGCAACATCTTCTTGCTTTTGGGGCGATAGACTTGTTTAACAAAAGATGCTGGTCTCCTCTGCTCATGGCGGTTAAACCGCCCCTGGGTTGATCCCAGCCCGACTTTCTGAAATTTAGTCGGTCATGCATAGGTCATGATATTCTGTCATGCACAGGTTTTCCTAGGTCCTTCGCAAGCTGATTGAAATATTTGCTGATTCATGGGATAGAAAGGCATCCACATGACCCCATTATGATCTATTGTCGGTTGCGGCAAACCGAACATTGGAAACTCCCATGGCATACCGGGAGCTTGGCTTGATGAACTTGGAGCATGAATCTCACTCAATTTGGTAGCAGGTCTCAGCGGTGAATTTGATTTGTTTTGCATCGGCAACCTACTCCTCTTTTTAAATGGCTGACCACCCGTGCCGGCCGTTTGATTGGAGTATTTGGCGAAAAGTAGATCAAAAGTGGGTCCTTCAACCTTTCCCTGAGTTTTCTCCAAATTAAGCTTCCACGTCCCCACCTCTGGACGCTTTGGTTTCAGCATGCGCGGGCATCCTCTGACAGAGCCAGTTAAACCGCCCTAGGGGTCCGATTTAACCGTCCCTGGCTGGGTGGCCATGTTTTCAACAGGGCCGGTTTGACCGCCCCCTCTACCCGGTTTAACCGCCCCTTCCAGTGTAGGGTTAGACGGTTTTTGTTCAGCTATGGATCCTTGCCCCCCGAGTGCTGAGGGTTTGACAGTGATTTTGAATGAGTCCCTGCCATCAGGAGTCTTCTCATGCACCACTTCCCTGACCAATTCCTTGTTCTTCAAACTTCTCTTCACCAACCACCACATTCTTGCCTTTGGTTGAGTCGGCTTGATGTGGCCGGACTAACACTTTGGGCTGCTGTATATCCATGGTGTTGACAAGGAAAGGTGACTTATCAGCTTGCATCTCATGTAGAGCCAGTCGTCCTTCATTAATGGCCGACTGAATCTGCCGACGGAAAACAGTACAATCATTAGTAGCATGCGTAAAAGAATTATGGAACTTACAATATGCACGCTTTCTCATCTCTTCCATCGGTGGCATGACATGCGAAATCTTGAGGTTTCTTATCTTAAGCAATTCATCAAATATGCGATCACATTTGGAAACATCAAAAACAAATTTAACTTCTTCTTGCCGACCCTTATGAGCCGGCTTAAGTGATGAACACGAATAAGCTTTAGATTATAAGGCCACACAAATTCAGCAAAATACACATCTTTATCATCATCAGTCGAATTATCGGAATCATATTCAATGGGATGCATATTAGACCGACGTGACTTAAAATTGTCCTTCACTTTGTCTAATTTCATCTCTATTGTTGTGGCTTTAATTATAACCATAGTAAGGGAATAAAATTCTTGACCTTCCATTTTATCTCTAAAAGACGATCTTAAACCCTTAATAGCAGGATCAGCAATATCAACATCCGACAAAGACAAATTAAAACAAGGGTTTTTAATTTCTTTAAAGCGTTTGAAGTAGCCGGATATCGACTCTTCCCTTCCTTGTTTAACCGATGTCAAATCTGTCAATTTACATTTGTAGCCCCCACTAAAGAAGTGATCATGAAATTTCTTCTCTAATTGATGCCATGAATCAATAGAACCCAGAGCTAACGAAGAAAGCCAAGCAAAGGCAGTTCCAGTCAAAGATAAAGAAAATAAACGAACTCTTAAGGACCTGTAGAAACCAGCCTCTCCTAATTGTGCAATGTATTGACTTATATGTTCCCAAGTTGTGCGACTATCTTCCCCACTAAATTTAACAAATTCAAGCACATGCCAACCCTGGGGATAAGGAACATTATCAAACTCGGCTTTATAGGGTTTTTGATACAACCTAGTACTACCCATATCAATACCGAGCTTGTTTTTCATAATGCTAGCCAACTCTTCTTTTAATTGAACAATTTCATTGGAAGGAGCTGGCTACGTCTGCATTGTAGCTAAAGTATTCACACCATTTACATGAGACCCACTAGGGTTTTGCAAACGATACAAATCATCATAAACATCATTAGGCACACCATAAGATGAAGTTTTAGCATTTGGAATATGTGGTGATGTGTGTGCTACTGTACCGAATGCATTAGTTATATTAGAGGATTGATTTTTACTAGGAATAATAGCAAGTGGCGTCGGTTGTTCAGGGACGGTTGCAAGTTGCCTAGCCTGACTGGACGGGACGGTTAAACCGGCCTGGGGGGTCAGTTTAACCGGCGCACCGGCTGCCGGCTTGATGACCATTTTAGGTGGAGCCATCTGCCCTGAATAAAAATTAGGTGGCATGCCATACATAGTTTCTATAGTAGCACCTGATGCACCCGACGAACTAGTCTCATGCAAAATAGATTGAGGAATAATGTCATTATTTAAAGCACTATCAATACCCTTATCTTTTTCTATTGTACTCAAACGAGTTTCAAAGAGATCATTCATCAAACGTTGACTATTAATCAAGTTTTCAATATTTAAATCAAGAGTAGCTGGATCAAACCGGGTTTCACTCGCAGCATTGATTACCTCAACCTTGTTGTTACTTATCTTGATTGAAGGCATCTTGAATTCTCCTTCCCTTGAGATCTTGTCGTGTCGATCCTTCTTGATGCCTACAAGGAACTGTTGCTTGATGTATTCTTGAAGTGCAGCATAGTTCCTCTGCTCCTCCTCGCTGAGCTCTTCAATGGACGCCATCACGATATTGTTTTTATCCACGTCTGTCCAAGAACCAGACATACAAGGACTGAATTGGCCGGTTTTAATCTAACCAGACCCTCTGAGTACCCAGCGGAGTCGTTAAAAATATGTTGACGCAAATTATGGTCAACACACTGAACTGCGCTAGATCACGCGCGAAACGAATCACCTCGCAGCAACTCTGCCAGAGGCGGTTTAACCGGCCTGGAGGGGCGGTCTAACCGGCCTGGGGGTGAGTAGTGCGAAAAACCTAAGAACGCTGGCTCGGGAGGGACCCCGACGGAGCTAGCGCATGTAGGGTTGCTCTGAGATCGGCAGGCCGCTCAGAACGCCTTCAACCGCCGTAAAGACGAAGGAAGAATAGCACGAGGTTGGAAAAGTTAGGGTTTGAGATATAAAAGTAAAAGATATTTGTTCGATTGGTTGGGTTAGGACTCAATCGGCCACGACCCTTTATATTTATAGGGTGGGGAGGTCTTGCCCTGCAAGGAAATCTAAGATCAACTCATAATTTACATGAATTTCCTAAATCTACTCAGACTGGGCATATGGGCCGGTTTAACCGCCCTTGCTACCCGGTTAAACCGCCCTCGTATTACCAAGCCGGCCATAAGGCAATCCCGGTTTAACCGACCTCTGATGGCGGTTAAACCGGGCTGCCTGGCTAGACTTGGCATGTGCCAATTTTGACCATCAGCTGATCCATGTGACATTCTCTATGTAGCTTGTGTGCTGGTGACGTTTAAGTATAAGAAAGAATGTTCTGGTGATGGGCTTGGCCTCGGTGTGGTGTGAACGAGTCCATGGAGCCAATGATTTTTTTACTGACTCGATCTGCTACATGTACGGCACTAGCTAGTGTAGGGTAAAGTTGCATTTTTTGTGGGACAATTTTTAAACTCTAAAATTGCATTTTTTCTGGGACGGAGGAAGTACATGTTAATTTACATAGATATAAACCTTGTCACAATTAGAGAAGTAAGTACATGTTAATTTACATAGATATAAACCTTGTCACAATTAGAGAAGTAAGAATACTTATATTAGAAAAATAATGCTTGTTGGATCGGTGCATCAATTTCAGAAGAAGAGTGCTAGCGGGGAATCAACTAAACAGATGCAAGGAGCAGAGACAGTGTCGAATGCATGGAAACAATGGGGCCTCCAAGCACTGGTGCTGCTCAGCTTCACGCTCCAGGTTACGCTCCTCGTCTTGGCTGAGTTCCGCCGGCGCATGGACTCCGGCGTGCTGCGGTTCTTCGTCTGGTCCGCGTACATGCTGGCCGACACGACGGCGATCTACGTTCTTGGCCACCTGTCCGTGACCAGCAGCTCACCAGAGCACGAGCTGATGGCGTTCTGGGCACCGTTCCTGGTGCTGCACCTTGGTGGGCAGGACAACATCACTGCTTACGCCGTCGAGGACAACCAGCTGTGGCTGCGACACCTGCAGACTTTCACCCTGCAGGTCGCCGCAGCCGCTTACATTTTCTATGAATCTTCTATCCTCAACAGCCGGTCCTTGCTGCTACCGGCTGCCATCGTCATGTTTGTCGTTGGCGTCCTCAAGTACGGCGAGAGGATGTGGGCGCTCAAGTGCGCCGGCAGTAGCCCATCCGGCAGCAACTACCGGTCTTTCGACATGAGCACAGCTTCTGCAGTTGGGGCCTTGCCAAGTCCACAAGACCGGGACACGGAAGCATTCCTACTGATAGCTCACATGCTGTTGGCAGCTCCCACGGATTTGCTGAAGAGGCCGTCAACCTTTGTGGACGTGCAGTGTGGCACTTCGGCGATTCCAGGGAAGGACCTGTACAAGGTGTCCGAGATGCAGATCTCGCTGATGCACAACGTCTTCTACACCAAGGTTGAGGTGACACACAGCTGGTACGGCCTCTGCATCCGTGTAGTCTCGTCGCTGGGCACCGTCGCCGCATTGCTGCTGTTTCATCTAATGGGTGGTGGGAAGGATGGTTACAATAGAGTAGATGTGGCTATAACCTATGTCCTGCTTGTTGGGGCCGTCGTCCTGGAGATCACGTCGGCGTTGAGGGCAATGTTCTCGAGCTGGACATTTGTGGTCGTGGATCGAAGGGCAGAAGGAGGAAACATATGGCATTTTCTCGCCTGCATTGTTGCTTCCCTTCGGCGGCTCATCCATGCAGCGGATTGGTGGAGGTACTGGTCGGGCTCCATGGGGCAACACAACTTGCTTAGGTTGTGTGCTCGGAGCTGGGCAAGCAAGAGGAGCAAGGTAGCAAGGTGGATGGGGATCGAGGACCCATGGAACACGATAGTTTACTCGTGGTCCATCCCTGTTCTGGCCTGCATCAAGCAGCTTGTGGTTGATCAAGTACTCAAGAGTGAAGGCATCTCAGAGTCAAGCCCATATCACATCCACAACTCACGGGGTCGGGCGGTAATTGAGAGCAAAGAATTGTACAAGGAACTGGAGTGGAGCATTGACATTGACTTGGACGAGAGCATCCTCGTTTGGCACATTGCCACTGACCTGTGTACCTCTACTGATACAAGGAGCAAGCAAAGGAGGACCCAGAGCTGATGCCTCATGCAGAGGTGATCAAGACCGTCGAGGCGCTCTCCAATTACATGCTTTTCCTTCTTGCCGCTCGTCCCTACATGCTACCTCCGCCTATCAGCCGCAATGCCTATGTTCACGTGTGCGACTATCTATCATATCAAGAGTGCAGCACACCTGAGCATTTGGCCAACAGTTTGCGGCGCAGTGGGAATGAATTGAACACTAGACCTATCACTAAAGGGAATGACACTACTTTAACAGGAACCGCAGGCGATTCCTCTCGCTACAAAAAAATATTGGACAGGGCATGTCAGCTTGGGGCAAAGCTATGACAATTCACAAGACTCGGGTGCCGCTGGCATGCTGGAGCTCATCACCCAAGTTTTGGTGGAGATGCTCTGCTATGTGGGTTACCGATGCAGTGGGTATTCTCATGCTAAGCAGCTCAGTAATGGTGGCGAGCTCATTACCATTGCTGCCCTTCTAATGGAAATCATTAGGAGGCGAACCTTCGAATTCTAGGGTTTTGTTTGGTCTAGCCACCGACACCACCAATCTTTGTCGCTGACATCAGCACCTCACTACATGGAGTCCCTAGATAGCACCATTATTTATATCACGATTTTCATGTTTATTCATCTATCGTCATCGTCACTACGGGAAACCAAGTAGTCGCCGAGTGTTAAATCTTTGCCGAGTGCCCGTTCTCCGACGCTCGGCAAAGATCCGACACTCGGCAAACAAGCCCTTCGCCGAGTGTCTGCAAGACGACACTCGGCAAATAAGCCCTTCGCCTAGTGTCGCCCTGTGGCGCTCGGCGAAGGGCATCATGAACGGCGGGGTGTTGACGGCGGTCACCCTTCGCCGAGTGTCACATCCAGACACTCGGCGAAGTAGATCTCTTCGCCGAGTGTTACTAGCAGACACTCGGCGAACAAACAGCGGTTGGACGGCGCGGGGACGGTGGGGGACGGCGGGATGACGGTGCTGGCCCTTTGCCGAGTGTCTGCTTGTAACACTCGGCGAAGTTTTTAAAAAAAAGATTTCAGTCACATCTTTGCCGAGTGTCTGCTTGTAACACTCGGCAAACAAAAACAAAAAAACCACCCAACCGCTCCCAAACTTTTTCTTCTCTCCATACACGTCTCTTAGTACTTCACACTGAAAGCTGGTAAATTTTTTACTCTTTTAGCTATTTTTAAATACTTTATTTGATTTCTAGGATTTTTTTCAAATAAGTCGTATTTGAACTGCAAGGGACTTAAATAATGAAATAAATTGAGTTGAAAAATATTAATCATGCTACTTACTCCATTGTTAGTCCTTATCCATGAAAGTTAGTGAAATTTTAAACATTTTATTGCCGATACATGACTATTAACCTGTGACCGTGTTGTTTAAAAATTATATAAAATGCAAACAATGTTTGAAAATATGAGAATTGTCTGGATATTATGTTTACATCCGTGTAAGGTTGTGGTAAAAAGCGGACAAGGTTTCGAACAATATTTCATGTATGACCCTTACAAACCGGAGAATGTCCGAATAAGATTCGTAGTGTTGAGAAGGATTCAATTACATTTGTAACCAAATTGAAAGTTGGAATAGAATTTAGATTCATATTTTTTTGTATAGGCAATATACAACATGGTTTAGTTAATCTTAAATTTTTGTAATTTTTAGAAACAGTTTGATATTTTTTATCTATTAATTGCAATTTAAAAACCGGTGGTTGTGGCATAAAATAACGAAGGAGGTTTGCCGAGTGTCATAGGCGACACTCGGCAAAGCATAGGGTCTTTGCCGAGTTCCGGATCGGCGACACTCGGCAAATGAGGGGCGTTTGCCGAGTGCTAGATCGCGGGCACTCGGCAAACAAGGGGGTTATACCTCCCCGCCGCGCTCAGACAGAAACACACACTCACTCACTCACTCCTCTTCTTCACCGCCCCCGACGCGCCCGCCACCGCCGCCGCCCGGTCTGCCCGCCGCTGCCAGCCCCGGCCGCCGCTGCCAGCCGCGCCCGCGGCACGCCGCCGCCGCCGCCGCCGCCGCTGCTGCCCGGTCTGCCCGCCGCCGCCGCTGCCCCGGCCGCCGCACGCGCCCGTCCCCGGCCCGCTGCCGCATCCCGCCCCCGGCCCGCCGCCGCTGCCCGCCGCCGAGCAGAGGCCGGCCGCCGCTGCCCGCCCCCGAGCAGAGGCCCGCCGCCGCTGCCCGCCCCCGAGCAGAGGCCGGCCGCCGCTGTCTGCCCCCGGCGGCACGGCCCCGTGCAGAGGGCCGCCGCCGCCGCTGCCCGCCCCCGGCCCGTGCCGCCGCTGCCTCCTCCGCCGTCCCCGGCCGCCTCCTCTCCCGTGCGAGGTGAGCTTTCCCCTTCCCCTTCCCTTCCCTTCCCTGTCCTTACTGTAATATTAGATTAGAGATGCATGATTAATTTTCATTTAGATGAATTTGTTGTTTAGTTCAATAGTTAATTTAAGTTGAGACGAATTTCTTGTCTAGTTGCATAGTTAATTTAAATTGAGATGAATTTCTTGTTTAGTTCCAAAGTTAATTTAAATTGAGATGAATTGCGGTGTGTATGTTGTTGTTGGCCATCGTGCCGATGTGTATGTTGTCGGCTATCGAGCTGTTTTTATTGCAGGTTTTGGAAACCTCCTCGTGCAGGGAAGATGCTGCCAAAATTTTTACATATTTACCTGTTTGCCTTTTTTTTGCAGGAGCGGCTTCCTCGGCCTCCTGCTACACCGCTGACCTCGTCTACGTCTTCGTCGACCTGCCGCGACTCCGCTAGCCCCGTGTACGCCTTCGTCGACCCGTTGCTCCGCCGAGGGGCCGTGTACGCCTGCGACGACCCTTCTAGGCCTTCCTCAGCTCGGCTTCGTCGTCTTTGTACTTGGTGAGCGCATCTTTCCTTCCTATCCATTCGTGTTTGTAGGTCACGTAACCTAGTTAGGCGTCTCCCGTTCGAAAGAGATACAGTTTAAAATATGCAGATATTTGCATATGTATGACCGTATCTCTTTTGAATTGTCCACGTTTTTTGGACAGCCGAAGGATGTGTAGATGAGCTTAGTTTTCATGTTCTGCTCTTATCTGAGACAGAGCTTCTGCATCACCTCCCGTTGTTCTCCGATACACAATCTCCTTGCCAGGACGTGTATTTGGAGAACAGCGGCGAGGTGCTGCCGAAATTCTGTCTTGGATAGGAGTAGAGCATGGAAACTAGCCCCATCTACACATCCTCCGGTGGGATTAGGACCTATCATTACCTATTAGAGTATGATACACATTCCGGTAGATGCAAGTTAGTTTGACACGTCTTGGTGCTCTGTTAGAGGATGGACGGTCGTGAGTGGATGTACACGGGCTTTGCTGACAGAACAGCTGAATGGTTTACCAAGACAGAAGATTTTGTGAACCAAGCTTTTGCATTTGCCAAGGCTACACGAGCATTCTGTCCATGTGTGAACTGTGCAAACCGTAAACGACAAACAAAGACCACCATGAGCAAACATCTCATCAGGCTAGGATTTATGCCAGACTATACCCGATGGACCTGCCATGGCGAGCCCCAGCGTGTGAGAGACGATGTCGTGAGGCAACGCATCGAGGAGTTTGATGATGATGCCGGGGTTGCAGACATGTTGAATGACTATGATGAAACACGTACGGAGGATGAGCCGGAGCCAAGTGCGAAGGCTTATTATGAAATGTTGTCTGCGGCACAAAAACCCCTTCATGATCATACCACTGTGTCACAACTTGATGCCATTGCTCGCCTGTTAGCCATAAAGTCCTAGTTTAGCCATAGTCGAGAAGCTTTTGATGTAATATTGCAAGTTGTTGGCAAACTACTGCCTGAGGGACACATTCTGCCGAAGAGCATGTATGAGGCAAAGAAACTCCTTCGTGCACTTAAGATGCCATATGAGCAGATACATTCCTGTGAGAAAGGATGCGTCTTATTTAGGAAAGAACATGAGAATGCAAAGAGATGTCCAGAGTGCAAGTCGTCCAGGTTCGTGGAGGTAGACTGTGCGGATGGCACTAAGAAGCAAACCACAATCCCTGTGAAGATCATACGGTACCTTCCTTTTATACCGAGGATCCAACGACAGTACATGAGTGAGGAATCCGCGAAACAGATGACATGGCACAAAAATGGGCGTCGATACAATCCTGACAAGCTGGTACATCCATCTGATGGTGAATCATGGAGAACTTTTGATGAGATTCATAGTCTCAAAGCTGCGGAGGCGCGTAATGTACGTGTTGCCCTAGCAACAGATGGGTTTAATCCCTATGGGATGTCTTCTGCCCCATGCACTTGTTGGCCCGTGTTTGTTATCCCTCTCAATCTTCCCCCCGGCGTCCTCTTTCAACGACAAAACATTTTCTTGTCGTTAATTATTCCGGGACACCCGGGGAAAAATATGAGCGTATACATGCAGCCTCTGATTGATGAATTGGAACATGCTTGGAAGGAAGGGGTATGGACATACGACCGCGCTACAACGACGAACTTCACAATGCATCTTTGGTACATGTACTCATTGCATGACATGCCGGCGTATGGGTTATTCTGTGCGTGGTGTGTTCATGGGAAGTTCCCATGCCCAGTGTGCAAGGCAGCTTATAGGTGGCTTTGGTTGATCAAGGGTGGCAAATTTTCTTCGTTCGACAAACATCGTCAATTCCTGCCTCTTGAGCATTCATTCAGACGAGACACCAAGAACTTTACGAAAGGTGTTGTTGTTGAGGAACCTCCACCACATATCATGACAGGTGTCGAGATTCGTGCTGAACTAGACGCTCTCAAGAACAAGCCACACAAGTTTATTACCTTTCGTACCCGTGCACAAGTGACGAGCGTCTTCAGGATTGGGATGTGGTGTACAAGGTATCGCCACATGGTAAACTGCCGGTCCCAAACAATGAAGATTACAACTTAGACCCAAACACGTATGTCGGAGAGTTCTTCCAAGAAAATGGACTAGAAGGTAGTTTTGAGATAGAATTAACCGGTGTAGATGAAATGGAAGTAGAACAAAGGATTGAAGACGATGACGATGGAGATGTGGTTCATAACCGTTTGGACGTACAGTTGCTTGAAAAAATACGTGACGGTATTGACATTGCTGAAGAAATTCCTCCTTTGGAGCAGTCGCATGCGGATCTAGAAATGCGTGATAGTGATGATGAGATAGAAGAAGTAGCTAATCCCGATGTTGATGAATATTTCTAAACATGTATGATCCTAATCCTTTTGTTTATTTTGCATCTCTTTCTAATGATGTTTTGTTTATTTTGCATCTCTTTATAATTAAGTTTTGTTTATTTTGCATCTCTTTCTAATTATATTTTCTTTGCTTTTTAATTGCAGGTGAGTGAGCCAAGATGGTGGGCGGTACGAGGAACGTCAACTCACTTTACCAGAGGCCGAGGGGTGGGTCCGATGCACCTGAGGATTCCAGGAGGGGTGGAGGCAAGGGGCGCGGTAGGGGTGGAGGCAAGGGGCGAGCAAGCGGTGCAGGCAAGGGGCGAGGGAGGGGTAGGGCACCCACCCCTTTACCTTCCTCGTCGTCTTCGTCATCCTCTGAGGAGGAGGTTCCTGCCGCGGTGGTGGTGGAGGAGGAGGGGGAGGAGGACCAGCAGGAGGTGGAGGCGACAGGGGGATCCTCTTCCTCTACTGTTCCGAAAATATGGCAGCGCGGTCCCTCGTCTCTTCCAAAGCGACCGATACCTTTTGAGCGTCGTCCGATGATCGCCCCGGCCAAAAAAAGGTAAGTAAATTTATATGTTATTTGTACATTTGCACCCCATTTGTTGAAAATCGCAAAAGAAACTAACAATGTATGCTAATTACTTCGCAGGTGTTGGAAGGTGATAGAGCCCGGTTCTTCTCACAAACGGAAGGTGAACGGCATCCTTGGTGTTCTGTGCCGGAGACACTTCCCAGGCATGGTTTCACATCACGGAATCGAAGAGCCGGCTTACACGTTTGACCACTACTTCTGCCCCAAGGACGACACCCGTGATCAGCAGTGCAGGTTGTTCCCCAACAAGGCGGACTGGGTGCTTGAGGAGCTGTGGGTACGTTCTTCTCGCTAGAACAACATTCATTTCATATTCTTGAAATAATGACTAGATAAATCGCGTTTGTATGCAGGATTTCTACAGATGCGCTCCTGGAGAGCGGGAGAGGGCCGATGTCAATGCAAAAATTGCGTGTCGTAAACTCGTCAAGGACATGCACTACGAGGCGCGCGTCCAGGCTGCCATTGACTATTGGGTTGACAATGGGATTAAGTACGAGAAAGAGGTGGCAGGAACATGTTCCTGACTCGAGAACAGTACATAGAGGTAAAATCTTTGATCTAGTATAATTACGATTGTTTCTGAGATTAAGTATGTATAATCTGATCTTATACTTGATCCCGTGTAGGCGATTCCGTGGTGGTGTGCCCCGCATCCAGATGCGTGGGAGAAGATTGTGGACAAGTGGGTCGCTGAAGAATGGATGGAGGAACACATCGCTGCCCGAGAACGCCGTTTGGAGATGCCAGGTGCATCACACAATATGGGCAGTCTTAACATCGAGGAATTTTCAGAAAGATGGGTAAGTCAAGTCATTTCGTTTTCTAATGCTAAATTCTGCATAATTTCTAACCGTATTATTTTTTTGTGTTTTGTAGTCGGCGACACATGGTGGCGAGACACTCTCCGAGTTTCAGGCTATTGCTTTATCCCACATGGGAAAGGCGTCGTCCGACATCCGGTACAATCCGGAGGCCGGACCCGAGGCGTACAGCAATCCCATGGCACACACCCGCCTCGCTACATACACGGAGATGGGAAAGGAAAAGTATGGGCCTGACTGGGATCCGAGCGCTAACCCGATTGATGGAGATATTGTCATGAGGATGGGAGGAGGAAAGAAGCATGGGAGGTACGCCCTCGGCGATAGCACACTCGACCCAGCCACTACTCCCACTCTGTCCCAGATTCGGGCAGGCAGCGCTAACCCAGACATACGTCAGGCGCCGACCGCTGCACACGTCCTCGTGCAGACACTTCAGGTTATTTCTGTTTATTCGTCACTCGTTTATTTTTACATAGCTTTACTTTGCATTCTGAAAGTTTGATGGCATATTGCAGGCCCAGTTGGAAGAAGAGAGGAAGAAAAGGGAGGAGATGGAGGCGCGGTGGCAGGCACGGTGGGAGGCCGAGCGGCGGGCCGAGCGGGAGCAAGCGGAGCGGGCAGAGCGGCTGAGGCAGCAGCAGGCGGAGGAGGCCGAGCGGGCGAGGCAGCAGCAGATGGAGGATTGGCACGCGTGGTTCAGTACTATGGCAGTGCAGATGTGAGGACCCAGTGTGTCCGAGGACCGGTGGATGGTCGCTTCCTGGTGTGATGAGTGATTGACAACGTGGTGTGGATTGACGTTTCCCTTGGCTTAAGTATTGCAGGTGTAGAATGCGGCTTGGTTGCATTGGTGCAGGTGAAGAACAGGCGCGAAAGGTCTTAGCCATGGCGGCCTCCGAGGAGCGGAGAGACAAGTAGGCTTGGTTCGAGGGACCCGATGGCCGGTGGATCAAGTGCGGTTCACATGCTGGCAAGAACGAGCAAGGGGACGTGGTTCCGGTGCGAGGTAGCGGCTCACAACCGAAGCTCGTACGCGGACGAGAAGCCGGCGCAAGGTGGCGGCTAACAACCGAAGTTTGCGCGCGGGGTTTGGTGATTTGGCCACAAAATCATCGGTGGACGGTTTCCCTTGGTTTGGGCCTCAAAACCAAGGACCGAGGACTCGACGAGGCGGACTTGGGCAGCTGGGCCTGGCTGGGCTGTCAGGGGCGGTTTAACCGCCCCCCAGGGCCGGTTTAACCGCCCCCCCTGGGCTGGCCCAAAACCGGCGTCGAGGAGCTTCGATCCGGAGGACACGCGGCGTGACTGCAAGGCTTGCGTCGGAGGGAAGCTAGCTTGCAGTGGAAGGTGCCCGAGCCGGAAAATATCTGAAGACCAAATGTCAAATTTGCCCCTGAGGGGTATGTATCACTTAGGGGTAGTTTAGTCTTTAGGACACCACCACTTGGACTACTAATATGCCCCTTCAGGGCTGGTGGCTGTCATCTCTCTAGTTATCTCTTTAGGTTTTACTTTGAACTTGTTTTCCCCTTCATCCCCTCCACCTAGAACTACTTCGAATCATTCCTAGTTTGTATAGGTGAATTCATGGTTATGTGATTGAGTTTGTGCTGCTCATCTTTGTGCCATGATTTGATTTCCCGAGCTCCCTTTTCTTTTTCTATTTTCGTGGGTATTTTCGGAGCTATTTTTGGGGGATTTTCGTTCTTCTTGTTCCCGAGCGTTTTCTCTTGGATTTCTTTGGGGGATTCACGTATGAGTGCCTTGTGCCTCTTTTGCTGGTGATCCTTTGCCCCCAAACGCCGAGAATCGCTCTGGATTTGAGATTTTCGGGATGAACTCGAGGTCATGGTGTTCTTCGCGAGATCTGCGATTCCGGGAGTTGTACTGAGTTAGAGGCCGAGATCTTTTGGGAAAACACTCCACTGGGGGTCTAGATCATCTGACCAAAATCTCGCCTCAAGAGCTCAAGCGGTTTGGGAGATCCACTTTTGTTTTGACTTTTACCCGAGGCTCCCAGGCCCGGGCGGTTTAACCGCCCCCCTGGCCGGTTTAACCGCCCCCCCCCTGGGTGTGTTAGATCGAGCCGAGTTTCGGGTCGTTTTGTTGTTCGATTCGATTGGTTCGAGTTCCGCTGCTCGTTTCTTGTTCCTAGGGTCAGTAGCTTGACAGTAGCTACGTGATCTTGGCAAGATTGTTCTCGGAGGTTTCGGAGTTGCTTTGGGAGAATAGCCGGATTGTTTGGAAAGATTTTTTATCGGCTCCCATTCACTCCCCCCCTCTCTGGTCGCCGTTTCGGTCCTTCAATTGGTATCAGAGCCGGTTACGGGTCTTTGCGACTCTAACCAGTCTAAGATCCAAAGATGGCGTACCAAGATCGGGGTTCCGGGCCTCCGCACTTCGATGGGAAGAACTACCCGAACTGGGTTGCGCGCATGGGCGCTTTCTTGCGAGGCAAAGGAAAGTTGCTGTGGGATGTGACGAAAGATGAAAACTATGTCAATCCCACCAACTTAGATGCCCAGGATGCAAAGGATAGGTTTGAGGCAAACGCTAGAGCTGTTGACTACTTGTTCGTTCTTTGTCTGCCGAGGAGTTCGAGCGTGTTTTGGGCGAGGACCTAGCTTGCCAGATCTGGCAGAAGCTCAAGGTAGCCCACGGTGGTGATAGCCATGTCAAGGCTAGGCTGTTCTCGATGTACAGGAGAGAGTATGAAAACTTTGCTCATTTGCCAGGAGAGTCTGTTGATGCTTTGTTTCAGCGTTTCACTTCTATTGTCAACAACATGAAAGCCAACATTACCGTGCTCCCATACTCGGATCATGACCGAGCTATCAAGCTCCTGCAAGCACTTGATAGATCCGTGTGGGGTGCCAAGGTTGAGGCGATCATGGAGTCGGCAAACTATGAGACTCTTTCTGTGGATGAGCTTTTCTCGAAGTTGAAGTCTTCTGAGGTTGACAGGCAGTTGCTTGCCAAGGCTAAGAGTCCGACTGATCCCCATAGTCTGGCTCTAGTCGGTGGCTCTGGATATGGACATGCTAACACTCCTAGACACTTTGCTTTGTCTTCTCTTGTGTCCCTTCCAGATGAAGAGTATGAGGTGCTGAGCGAGGAGGATCTCGCGTTGCTCACGAGGAGGTTCGAGAGGATGTACCAGAACCGCAAGGGTTCGAGGCGCGCCGGGAGTACGTGCTACAGATGCGGGAAGATGGGCCACTTCATCGCCGAGTGCCCCGAGGAGATCAAGAACGACTACAACCGCAAGCACCGCCCGCGAGACGACCACAAGCACCGTCCCAAGGACGAGTACCGCGCCAAGAACAAGAACAAGGAAGAGAGAAGATCCAAGAACAAGCACGGTGGACACAAGAAGAACAGATCTCGAGCGATGGTGGCTGATGCGAGCGACATCGACACAAGCTCCACCAACACGTCGTCAAGCTCAAGCAGTGAAGATGAAGACCGCGGCCGCCGCAAGGAGAAGAAGAGCTTGAACCGCAACTTCAACGGCATCTCCTTCGCCGCCGTCGACTACTGCACCATGGCGCACGACTCCGTGAAGGGCAAGGACGACTCCGACTCCGACTCCGAGGATGAGGTATTGACAGATCCCACCTCTTTGCGTCAGGAGATTGCTAGGTTAGAGCAGTTGGTCGATAACCGCGATGATGTGCTTAGGAAGACCAACAAAGAGAAGAGGGAGTTTAGGTCCTTGCTAGGAGAGTCTAAGGATAGAGTGGCTGAGCTTGAGACCTTACTTTCTGAGACTGGAAAGAAGGCCATGGAGTTTGAGTCTTTGCTTTGCGAGTCTAGGGAGAGAGCAGCTTCGCTTGAGTCTGAGATTGCTGTTCTGAAAAATGCTCCTCTTGTGTCTGATGAGGTAGAATGCTCGTTCTGTGATGTGCATATTGCTGATCTTGTTGTGCTCAAGGAAAAACACATGAACTGCTTGGATGAACTAGAGAGTGCTAGAGTTGAGCTTGCTGAGTTGAAGTCTAGGTCATCTTTGCTAGGTGCTTGTACTTCTTGTCCTGCTTTGCATGCTCAGTTGCTTGAATCACGCACCATGATTAGTTCACTTGAAGCACAACTTAAATCACCCATTGCGAATTCCTGTTCTGCTTGTGATGTTGTTGCTTTAAAGAATGTTGAGCTAGAACAGTGTGTGAATAGATTGGAGGGTGAGAACGATGAGCTGAGACAGTGTTTGGGTTGGTTGTCTGGTCGTGAGCCTCAGCTCAAGATGTTGATTGCGAGTTTCAAGAGAGCTGATGGTTGTGGGCTTGGTTCTGAGAAGGTTGGTGAGAGTAGTGGTGAGAGAGAGAGAGATCCAGAGAGCTCCACCGCAAACATTCCCACAAACCCACCAAAAACCATTCTCAAGAACACCTTCACACCCAAACCAAACCACCTGCTGAACAAGCTTGACACCACTCCAGATCCTCCCAAGTTTCCACCTAAGTCAGAGAACTTTCAGAGGAGAGTGACCTTTGTGAGGAGTGGGGTTTACCAGCCGAGAGAGAGGGCACAGCCGAGAGAAACCCCAAAGCCAAAGCCAGTCCGCTTCCATTGTGAGCATTGTGGAAGGGATGGTCACCTTGAGGAGTTTTGTTGGAGGAAGAAGAGGGAGGTGAGAAGAGAGAAGGAGGTGGGGAACAGGGACAGGTACTACTCTTCTCGTAGTGTGCCTGTGTCTCGTTCACCCTGGCCGAGAGGCGACGCGTTTGTGCGTACAGTTCCTGCAGTTGCTAGTCGTGGTGTTCCTGTTGTTCGTGAGTTTGCTAGGCGGCCTCCGTTTCGCGGTCAGTTTGGTTCAGGGAGGTTCGACCGTAGCTTTGAGGCTAGGAGAGAGTCTAGGCCACGTTTTCCCCCGCGTGGTGCTAGAGGTCCGATGGTGAGAGACGAGAGGGTGTCACGCGGTAGAGCTGATTTTGCTAACCCTTCTTTTGAGCAGATGGCCCGACACTGGTTTGACTCGTTCTGTGCTAACCCCAGTGTCGAGTCATTTGCTCATTCTCGTTCTCGGTTCTGATTGTGCAGGTGGGAGGCTTGGAGAACTTTTGGTTGATGGATTCTGGCTGCTCGAGACACATGACAGGAAATGGTAAGTGGTTCTCCAGTCTCACCCCGGTGGTGTCCAGGCAGTACATCACTTTCGGGGATAAGGGTAGAGGTAGAGTTTTGTCAGAGGGTGCTATTCAGGTGAGCGACACTTTCATGTTGAAGCGAGTAGCTCTTGTCAAGAATCTTGGTTTCAATTTGCTCTCAGTTTCTTAGCTTCTTGATGAGGGTTATGAGGTTCGCTTTAAACGTGGTGATTCGAAGATTCTTGACTCTCGAGGTGACCTTGTGTGTATGATCATTCCTGAGGGACAGATTTTTCGTGCTGATTTTTCTCGATCTTTTGGTCCTTCACGGTGTTTGATCGCTGGTACTTCTTCTGAGCTTTGGAAGTGGCATAGGAGATTGGGTCATGTGAGCTTTGATTTACTCACACGCTTGAGTGCTCTTGACCTTATCCGAGGATTGCCCAAGCTCAAGTTCGAGAAAGATTTGGTTTGTGCACCTTGTAGGCATGGTAAAATGGTTGCTGCTTCTCACCCACCTTTGACAGATGTTATGACTGAGCGTCCAGGGGAGCTTTTGCACATGGATTTGGTTGGCCCCGCTCGAGTTCGTTCAGTTGGT
This sequence comes from Urochloa ruziziensis, assembly GCA_015476505.1. NCBI lineage: Eukaryota > Viridiplantae > Streptophyta > Magnoliopsida > Poales > Poaceae > Urochloa > Urochloa ruziziensis. Next base: position 21,214,915 of record CM027119.1, read on the forward strand.
GGGAAGTGGTATGTTCTTGTGGTTGTTGATGACTTTTCTCGGTATGCGTGGGTGTTCTTTCTGGCGTCGAAGGATGAGACTTTTGATTTTGTTCGAGATCTGATTTTGAGGTTGAAAAACGAGAGTAATGGTGGTGCCATGAGAGCTATTCGTAGCGACAATGGTACGGAATTTAAGAACACTCGTTTTGATGCCTTCTGTCGTGATCTTGGTCTTGAACATCAATACTCGTCGCCATATGTTGCTTGTCAGAATGGTGTTGTTGAGAGAAAGAACAGAACACTTTGTGAGATGGCTAGGACGATGCTAGATGAGCATAGGACTCCTAGGAAGTATTGGGCAGAAGCGGTGAACACAGCTTGCTATGTTTCGAATCGGATTTTCCTTCGTGCTTTCAAGAAGAAAACTTGCTATGAGCTTTTTCATGGTCGTTCCCCCCGTGTGAGTCACTTTCGGGTTTTTGGTTGCAAGTGTTTCATCTTGAAGAAAGGAAATTTGGACAAGTTTGAGTCTCGTTCGATGGATGGAATTTTTCTTGGTTATGCTAATCATTCTCGAGCATATCGTGTGCTCAATCTTGAAACTAACCAAATCATGGAGACTTGCGAAGTCACCTTCGACGAGACCATTCCGTGTAGCTCTTCTGCTTTTGAGTGTGCAGGTGATGATGACTTGGGACAGCCCATCTTTGAGGAAGAACAGCCTGATGATGAAGATGATGAAGAATTTCAGGCACCATGTGGAGATCGTGTACCTTCTACTTCCACTACTACCACGACGTTCGACGACGGCCCCTCTGCTACACCTTCGTCGAGTCGCGCACCAGATCAAATTCAAGTGGAAGCTGATGTTGAGGGGGAGGCAATCTCGAGGCGAGAAGCTCCCCGGCTGGTACAGAGGGATCATCCATCTTCGAAGATCATCGGGAACATGGATGAACGCACTACACGGTCGAGGTCACAGAACATCTCTCATTATGCTCATTCTGCTTTTGTCGCGTCTTTTGAGCCCAAAAATGTTGGACACGCTTTATCTGATTCCGATTGGGTCAATGCCATGCATGAAGAGCTAGAAAACTTTGAGAGAAATCAGGTGTGGAAGTTAGTAGAACCACCTCCAAATTGCCATCCCATAGGAACCAAGTGGGTGTTTAAGAACAAGAGGGATGAGAGTGGTGAGATTGTGAGAAACAAAGCGAGGTTGGTTGCTCAGGGGTTTTCGCAGCAGGAGGGGATAGATTATGAGGAGACATTTGCTCCTGTTGCCCGTTTGGAGGCAATTCGGATCCTTCTAGCATTTGCAGTTGCTAAAGGGTTCAAATTGTACCAAATGGATGTGAAGAGTGCCTTCTTGAATGGGGTGATCGAGGAAGAAGTGTATGTGAGGCAGCCCCCGGGTTTTGAGAGTGAGAGATACCCACACCGAGTGTACAAACTCCACCGAGCTTTATATGGCCTAAAGCAAGCACCCAGAGCGTGGTATGGTAGATTGAGAGGGTTCTTGCTTAGCAAGGGGTTTGTGATGGGGAAGGTTGATAAGACGCTCTTCTTGCTGAGAAATGGCAAAGATCTTTTAATCGTTCAGATTTACGTGGATGATATCATTTTTGGTGGCTCTTCTCATGATCTTGTTGCCAAGTTTGCAGATGATATGAGCAGGGAATTTGAGATGTCGATGATGGGAGAGTTGCAGTTCTTTCTTGGGCTGCAGATCAAGCAAACCAAGGATGGGACATTTGTGCACCAAAGCAAGTACACCAAGGACATTCTCAAGAAATTCGACATGAGCGACTCCAAGCCGATGACTACGCCGATGAGTACGACTACAACTTTGGATGCGGATGAGGACGGAGAACCAGTGGACCAGAAGGAGTACCGGAGCATGATCGGCTCCCTCCTCTACTTGACGGCGACGAGGCCGGACATACAGTTCAGCGTGTGTCTGTGCGCTCGTTTTCAGGCTTCACCGAGGACTTCACATCGTCAGGCCGTCAAGAGGATTTTCAGGTATCTCAAGTTTACTCCTGAGCTGGGTCTTTGGTATTCTGCCGATTCCACTCTTGCACTTCATGGTTTTTCTGATGCGGATTTTGCTGGATGTCGTGTTGATCGCAAGTCTACTTCTGGTCAGTGTCAGTTTCTTGGATCGTCTCTTGTGTCTTGGTCTTCTCGCAAGCAGTCTAGCGTAGCCCAATCCACCACTGAAGCCGAGTATGTTGCTGCTGCTAGCTGTTGTTCTCAGTTGCTTTGGATCACATACACCTTGAGAGACTTTGGCTTAGACATGTCCCATGTTCCACTTCTTTGTGATAGCACCAGTGCCATAAGCGTAGCCAAAAATCCCGTGCTTCATTCCAAAACCAAACACATAGAAGTGAGGTACCACTTTCTGAGAGATCATGTGGAGAAAGGAGATATTGAGCTTGCCCACGTTTCTACCCAAAACCAGCTTGCAGACATTTTCACTAAGCCACTTGACCAAGTCACCTTCACCCGCTTGCGAGGGGAACTTGGTGTGTGTGCGGTTTTCTGAGCTGAGTTTTGGAGGCTTCTCTTGTAGCATATGTATATTTGTGTACCATCTTTGTATCTTGATGTATATTTTTTTCTTGCTTTTGTATCTTGATTTCATCTTTTGTATCATATCTTAGGATGAGCTTCTCCTATATGCAGTGATTGGTACAACTTGCTACATTTTAGAGTTTAGGCAGGCTGGCTAAGGATTGATTGGATGGATGGCTATGCTCTTGATGGTCTTGATATATATTCTGTTGAGATAGCTTCTTTTTGAATTAAAATGACAAACTGAACTTAATTCCTACACCCATGAGTAAATGCCTTTGCATGTCTTGTTTGAGCCGAAATGGCTATATCTTGCTTAAGATCATGTTAGGGTGTGATATTCTTTTCAATTGGGTCAAAGACCTTTGTCATTGTAAATGTTTAGCCCATGCTTTATCTTGTGGAGGAGCATAAGCTTTTTTCTGTCGCAAAGACATTTCATGTACCATGCTTAATTTGAAAAACTTGAAAATTGAGATGTCTATGCATGAAAGAAGAAAGATGAGGAAAAGATATATTTGCAGAAAATTATGCTCATGTCTCTATGCTTTCACCATTGCACACACTTGCACACATGGGTGCTAAGCGGTTGCATGTTGTTTGCCGGAGAAGTCTCCCATGAGAAGTGAACACATGGCTCCGTGCTTTGACATGACATGAGGTAGAACTTGGGCGTTTATGATGATCCTTTGTCAAGAATACTTGTCCTTTCATGATTTTGGTGAGATGAAGTTTATTTTTGCTTGAACAATCCATGGTTAGGACTTTGCTCATGTGGTGACATTTTTGATAAAAATCCACAATTTGCTCATGGCTTTGTCAATTGGATATATGTCTTCACCTTCTTGATGGCAATGCCCGGGTGACATGATGAACTAGCTTGTATGCCTCTTCTCTAACTTGTAGCATTTTGTATTGCTCATTGTATATTTGAGAAGCTTGTAGTTGCATTTTGTATATTTTACCTTGATGTGTGCATTGTCAACAAGGGGGAGAATTTCTGGAGCATTTGGCAAGGGGGAGTCGCTGCTGAATTTAGAAGAAAGATTTTGCTCTAGACTTTGTCGAAATTGTGTGAGAGGTTGAAGTTTTTGCCCAAATGAGGTTTTCTGGAAATTTGCGAAGTTTCTGAGAGTTTGATCATTGGAATATCTTGCTGGGCATATTTGGAAGGTTTTCAAGTTGGAACAGCATCGTTGCGAGTTGGTTTGTGCAAATTTGGGTTTTTGCACTTTGGTCATCTGCCAGGGGCGGTTAAACCGCCCCCCCTGGGCGGTTTAACCGCCCCTGTGCTGAGTGCACATGAGTTGTGAAGTTTTGAGCCATTTTCGAGTGTTTTTCGCATGCACAAGTTCACTTGATCAGGGGGAGTTGCATCTTTGCAGGGGGAGTGTTTTGAGAGTCCTGAAAAGTGAGTTGGAGGATTTGCAGTTTGGGATTTGTGCTTTGTGCTTTTGCTCTTTTGCCGATGGTGTTGAGCCCTTTCGCTTCTTCTTGAAGGGTCGGCGTTTCTGGAGCTTTCTCTTGCTAAGTGACTTTTGATTTGGCTTGTTCTTGCTTTTAGTCACTTGCTTGAGTCTTGTTTTCGATTTCTTTTATATTTTCTTTATATCAATTGGTTACTATGTGTGTGTTGTCAATGCACTCATCAAGGGGGAGATTGAGGACCCAGTGTGTCCGAGGACCGGTGGATGGTCGCTTCCTGGTGTGATGAGTGATTGACAACGTGGTGTGGATTGACGTTTCCCTTGGCTTAAGTATTGCAGGTGTAGAATGCGGCTTGGTTGCATTGGTGCAGGTGAAGAACAGGCGCGAAAGGTCTTAGCCATGGCGGCCTCCGAGGAGCGGAGAGACAAGTAGGCTTGGTTCGAGGGACCCGATGGCCGGTGGATCAAGTGCGGTTCACATGCTGGCAAGAACGAGCAAGGGGACGTGGTTCTGGTGCGAGGTAGCGGCTCACAACCGAAGCTCGTACGCGGACGAGAAGCCGGCGCAAGGTGGCGGCTAACAACCGAAGTTTGCGCGCGGGGTTTGGTGATTTGGCCACAAAATCATCGGTGGACGGTTTCCCTTGGTTTGGGCCTCAAAACCAAGGACCGAGGACTCGACGAGGCGGACTTGGGCAGCTGGGCCTGGCTGGGCTGTCAGGGGCGGTTTAACCGCCCCCCCCTGGGCTGGCCCAAAAACCGGCGTCGAGGAGCTTCGATCCGGAGGACACGCGGCGTGACTGCAAGGCTTGCGTCGGAGGGAAGCTAGCTTGCAGTGGAAGGTGCCCGAGCCGGAAAATATCTGAAGACCAAATGTCAAATTTGCCCCTGAGGGGTATGTATCACTTAGGGGTAGTTTAGTCTTTAGGACACCACCACTTGGACTACTAATATGCCCCTTCAGGGCTGGTGGCTGTCATCTCTCTAGTTATCTCTTTAGGTTTTACTTTGAACTTGTTTTCCCCTTCATCCCCTCCACCTAGAACTACTTCGAATCATTCCTAGTTTGTATAAGTGAATTCATGGTTATGTGATTGAGTTTGTGCTGCTCATCTTTGTGCCATGATTTGATTTCCCGAGCTCCCTTTTCTTTTTCTATTTTCGTGGGTATTTTCGGAGCTATTTTTGGGGGATTTTCGTTCTTCTTGTTCCCGAGCGTTTTCTCTCGGATTTCTTTGGGGGATTCACGTATGAGTGCCTTGTGCCTCTTTTGCTGGTGATCCTTTGCCCCCAAACGCCGAGAATCGCTCTGGATTTGAGATTTTCGGGATGAACTCGAGTTCATGGTGTTCTTCGCGAGATCTGCGATTCCGGGAGTTGTACTGAGTTAGAGGCCGAGATCTTTTGGGAAAACACTCCACTGGGGGTCTAGATCATCTGACCAAAATCTCGCCTCAAGAGCTCAAGCGGTTTGGGAGATCCACTTTTGTTTTGACTTTTACCCGAGGCTCCCAGGCCCGGGCGGTTTAACCGCCCCCCCTGGCCGGTTTAACCGCCCCCCCCTGGGTGTGTTAGATCGAGCCGAGTTTCGGGTCGTTTTGTTGTTCGATTCGATTGGTTCGAGTTCCGCTGCTCGTTTCTTGTTCCTAGGGTCAGTAGCTTGACAGTAGCTACGTGATCTTGGCAAGATTGTTCTCGGAGGTTTTGGAGTTGCTTTGGGAGAATAGCCGGATTGTTTGGAAAGATTTTTTATCGGCTCCCATTCACTCCCCCCCTCTCTGGTCGCCGTTTCGGTCCTTCAAGATGGGGCAAGTTCCGCCGCCGTTCACACTTCAACCTCCGCCGATGGCAGCACCTCCGGCATCATATTCTCCTGTGAGTCACCTGACAAAGTTTTATTTCTACCTTAGACAACCAACGTAGTTGTTCACCATTGACAACATTAGAAAACTTAGTTTCTGTTTTGTCACTCGTTTCACACATGCAATCTGCTATCCTTTGTGTAGAATTTTGCTGGATCAGCGGCGGCGTCGAATGAGGGGCCTCTGGACGATGACCTGGCGGTTCGGTTAGGCCGCCAACTGTTTGCACCTAACCCACCACCTCCTTAGTGTTTTGTGGATTGCTTGACAATGTTTACGCTTGTGAACGAACATACTTTGGTTGTGACCGTACTGTGGTTGTGAATTGGTGAACTTGTGTTGTCGAACTGCATGTGATGCTTTCTATGGATTAATGGTTATGGATATTATCTATATGTGCTGCCTGTAATGCTTATTGTCGTGTATATGAACTGCCTGTAATGTTGGTTTCGCAATGGTACGTTATACGCGACCGAACAAATAAAAAACAGGGGGTCGGTGGCTTTGCCGAGTGTACACTCGGCAAAGAGAGCCTTTGCCGAGTGTATTTACCATAGACACTCGGCAAAGAGACCATTTCTGCTATTTTCTGTCAGTTTTGCCGAGTGTGTGGAGATTTGCCGAGTGTCGTGGCAAATACACTCGGCAAAGGCTTAGGGTTCGCCGAGTGTATTTACAACGACACTCGGCAAAGGCTTAGGGTTCGCCGAGTGTATTTGTGGTGACACTCGGCGAACCTGCGGGGCCACTCGGCGAACTTGGTGGGTTACTTTTGTACACTTGTATATGCAATATTAGAGTTGTTTCGATGGTGGGTTAAAACTTTCATGTTTATTCGTCTATCTTTGGTGTCGGTGTCGGAGTTTTTGGGCTGAAGGGATCTAGTGGATATATGGTTCCAAAATGGACACCAGAATATCTGATGCTACCCAAATATGACCATAGGATATTTTGGTGCTCACTACTCTAACTAGTTGTTGGGCTAATGGCTATCCGGAGCGTATGACCTATTTATACGCCCTTCTACTCGTCACTACTGCAGGAACTCTCATCTACGGCGGCGTAAAATCCTTATCCGTGCTGGTGACAGGATCGCTTCCCCTAAGCTGATGTGAATGGGGGCCTTATTCGAGCTGGTGACATAACTGGCATGAATGACTGCCTCAATGTGCCAGCGTATTCCACATTGCTTAGAATAGCACAATATTTGAAGGGGCTTT
>CM027119.1:21222084-21397239 GCA_015476505.1 Urochloa ruziziensis
CCCGTTACATTGGACCATATGAGATCATAGAAACCTGTGGACCGGTAGCATACCGAGTCCGACTCCTTGAGAAGCTGTCAGGTGTTCACAATGTTTTCCACGTATCCCAACTTAAGAAATGTGTTCAAGTTCCCGAAGTTGAGATTGTCGATCAAGACTTGGCCTGGGTAGAACCAGACCTGACTCTCGTGGAACACCCTCTCCGGATTTGTCGGTGATATTATCTCCGGCAGTCTTCCACGGGGTAGCCCACGGAAGTGATTTGTAATGTAGGGAAGATCGCAAAGATCGGAAGCAAGATGGTTAGGATGGACAGACACAAGGGTTTATACAGGTTCGGGCCGTCGACTCGACGTAATACCCTACGTCCTGTTTTGGGGTGTTGTATTGCGTAAATTGTGAGTTCCGATGCGTTCGGCTGTGGTGTCTCTTTCCGTGAGTTGCTTTGGAGGGGGTCCCTGCCCGCCTTATATATCGGGGGGCAGGGTTACAAGTCGGTTTGTATCCGATCCTATCTCTAAGAATCCTTTCCTTCTTTACAATAATTCCTATTCCAACTAGGACTTCTCTTTCCAGATCCTTCCTCCGTACGCCGACTTGTCCCGCACGTCTTCAGGTCCAGAACGATGAGGTGGGCCGCCCCCTTTTGGTGGGCTGCCAGGCTTGCTCGTGAGGTACCCGTGTACTATATCCCCCACAGTAGCCCCCGAGCACTTCTTGGCCGATCGTTGGCTGTAATTGTTCCATCTTTTCTTGCATGATTCGAGTGCTCCAAGTTGTCTAAGATCTCATCCGAGTGGTTTCGAAGAAGATCCGAGTGGTTTCGAGGAAGATCCGAGTGCCTGCTCGGACGTTCCTGAAAATAATTCTTCAATTACAGTCAAAATGAGGGGAAGGAGTGCTCTTTTTCACGACGCGACAGCGAAGTGAATACACTTAGCCCCCGGGCTTTGAGCAATTTCAGTATGAAATTGGCCAAAGGTCTTCAACTTTTATCCATCTGTATCTTGATCTTCAATGGTGTGCACCTCCAGGTGCACCCATTGGGTGTAGCCCCCGAGCCTTGAGCAGAATAGAATATTCTGGTCGAGGGTCAAAAATAAATATTATGAATCTCTTTTTGAACTTAATCCATCAATGGTGTGCACCTCCAGGTGCACCCATTGGGTGTAGCCCCCGAGTCTTGTTACGACTCAGCATGATCGTGTCAAGACTCTGAAAGCCATGAATTCCGACTGATTTTTCAGCCCCCATGCCTCTGGGCATGGATTTTGGATAAACTTTTCCTTCAGAGGCTTTTTTATTTCCCCTTTATAAGGATTCTGTCCTCAAGTTCTTTGAACTCGGCATGACTTCCGAGTCGTGTCCCACGACCCAACTTGACCATATGGTAAGCCATCTTCTCACAAGATTTATACTTGTCGGCATTTGACCCAGATTTTGAGACAATTTAGCGATAGTATCGCATGCCTTACGTAAAAATCAGTTGCAAGGATGCAATATTAATTGCAAAATCAAGTCTGGTCGTCGACTAATTTTAGCCTCACGACCGAGTGGTTTCTGCCCCTGAACCCTAGCTCAGGAACCCACAAATTTATTATCATAACAGAACCGAAAGGTCGTGCTACATTTCAGCCCATTTAGGCCCATTATTCCTTAAAGTCCGTTGCGTCCTTAACGGTCGCTTTACGGAAGGCGAGATATCGCGAAATATCGCGACTCCCAACCGCATCTTTGAATTCAAAGCGACGGGACGTGCCTGCATCGGTTGAGTTCCCGAGACAAGCGCCGCGCCGCGCGCGGGAGGAACGGTTTATTCCTTTATAAGCCATCCCCGCCGCATTCTTCTTCCTTTACTTGCCATTTGCCTTCCCCGACGCTCCAGTTCTCTTTGCGCCAGAGCAAACCCTAGATCTGCTCCCGCAGCTTTCTTCCTCGCTCCTCAGCACCGCTCGTTGCCATGGCGCCCAAGAGGAAGGAAGCCTCGAAGCGGAAGGAGAAGTCGCCGGCCAGGGCCCGGTCCTCCAAGGCCAAGGCCACCGCCGAGGTCGCCGTAGATCGCGCCGCCGAGTGGAGGGAGTCCATCACCTCCACCAAGCGCCTCGAGCAGCACGTCGTCGACGGCGTCCTCCCTGACCAGCAAACCGCCGAGTGGCGCGCCGCCGCCGGTGAGTCTTTCCCCACCCCAAACTCCTCTGATTTGGTGGTGTTCGAATCTTTCTTTCTTCGTGGCTTTGCCGTGCCCGCGCATTCTTTCCTCCGCGGGCTGCTGCATTACTATGGGATCTGCCTCTGCGCATTGAATCCCAACTCCATCCTTCACATCGCCATCTTCATCAACCTCTGTGAGGCCTATCTTGGGATAGAGCCTCACTTCAATCTTTTCATTCATCTTTTTCTTCTTAAGCCTTATCCCCGAACCGACTGCCCACAAGTAGTCGGGGGCGCCGGACTCCAACTCCGCGAGGGTCGAACTCGGGAGTATTTTGATATCCCTTTCCTTACCTCCAATAAAGGGTGGCAGTCCGAGTGGTTTTACGTAGGAAACCACTCGCCTGCCATCTCTCCAGAAATTGACTCTCGTCCTGTTCCCTCCCAATCCTGGACCGCTCTTCCCAAGGAGAGTGAGATGGACCAGGTTCGGGAGCTCCTGGGTCTTATTTCCCAGTTGAAGGACAATGGGTTGTCTGCCGTCGGTGTGGCAGCCAACTTCGTTCTGCGCCGGGTCCAGCCACTCAAGCAGCGGGCTCACCCGGCGTATGAATATTACGCCGAGGGGGACAACACGCGCGAAGCCCCCGAGCGCGTCGACAAAGTCCAAGCCGCCGCTCGGCTTGGCAAATTCTTCGCACCCGGAACGTCCCTGAGGACCACTGACTGTCCTCCGGCGTTCAACTTGGGAAATCCACGCCCTGAGGTATTTAGTCAGTCTGTTGTTGTTTTTATTTCAATTCCACCCATTGGGTGTAATTTCAGAACTGAACCCAAATTTTGCAGGGTCGAGTTGCCTTTGTATCCCTCCCTCCTTTGCCTGAAATGCCAAAGGGAGTGGATCAACCTCGTCGACGCAGGGCCGTTGGATCTGAAGAAGCAGTCGGGGAAAGTGAGAGTGATCTGCGCGACTCGGATATCACTCTGTCATCCTCTCCTTCCCCCGATGTGCAATCTCCGAGTGGTGGGAAGGCTGCTCCTGCTCTGAAGAAGCGGAAGATCTCCACTGGGATCGTGTTCAGGGATGCGCCAAGCCGCCGCCAGCTCCTTATCTCTGAGTCTTCTGACTCGGAGAAAGATGAAGCTGGCATCGCCGAGTCGTCTCTCCACCCGCCAATCACGAGCTCGGAGCAGTCTCCCCTTGCAGTAATGCCTCTGAGTGCTGCAAGTCCGAGGGACCTCCCTTCCCCTACTCGGAAAGGAAAGCGCCTGAGAATGCGCATTTCTACTCTGTAAGTATCATTATCATCTCTTGATTTCCTTTATGTCTTTTTGTTAGTGATCCATATATGCTTTATCCTGTAGCACGCCGTCTGAGGTCCCCTTCTCGGGTCCTCCGCCTCAGTCGGCGGTTGAGACCGAAGCCCCATCAATCCAAACTCCAGAGGTGCCGATCCACTCGGCTGATCTTCTCAGCGATCAGCCTGTGGGTCCGCTACCCGAGTCGCAGCGGGAGCCAACCCCGCCACCGCCGAGTCCTGCACCGGCGTCGCCGACCCCTCCGCCAGTTCCTCAAGGCAGCCCCCAGCATGCTCCTGCGGTTGAACCGACTGCAGCAGTGGAGGAGCCCCAGAGTGCGGCGGTCGAGGTTGCTTCTGCGGCGGTCGGCGTTCTGAGTGGTGGTGCTCCCCTGACTCCTCTGGAGGAGTTCCTGTCACTCCATCGTCGCATGGGCCACATAGCCAAGGTACTTCCCGAGCTACTTATCTTGTTGATATCGCATACCGAGTGGTATATTGATTCATATTGTCATCTGACTTGTTTTTGCAGAACTTAGCTGCTGACGCCGAGGCTAAAACCTTGGTTATTCAAGAATTATCTTCTGCAGTTGCTAAGGCCGACTCTTTGGTGGCCCGAGTGGCTGAGCTCGAAGCTGCTGCGGTCGAGCGCCAGGCTGAGTTGGAGGAAGCCTAGCGTACCACCCGCGATTTATGCGGGGAGGTAGAGCAGGCTAAGCTCAACGAGGCCCAGGCCGTGCACGAGCTCAGAGGTATGTTCTTCCTTATTTGTTTTTCTGTCAGACGTGAAAATTTATTCAGATCTAACCTTCTTTAGATTATCGATATCGGACTATGTCCCAATTCGCAGAGCTCACTGCCAAGGTGGCCCGGCTGCAAGGTGAGGCTGAGGCGCTGTGCACTGAGAAGATAGCGCTGGAGGATGCTATCCGAGTGGTGGCGGAGGAGATCGAGCCGGAGGCGTCATCGTCTTCAGCTTCCATCCTCGACCGCGTTCGGGCGCTCCCACGCTACTTCCGGCGGCAGCTCTGCTCCATCAGCCAGGCCAGCTGTGGCCATGTCCTGGCGGTGCTGAAGTCTCTGTTCCCGGCGTCAGACCTGGAGCCACTCGGCCGCGGGTATGCTGCCGGTACCTCTGAAGACGATGTGGGCAGACTGCTCCATGAAGTTGAGCCCATCGCCAATGTCCTGTCCAAGGACGTTGTTGATGACTCGGACGAAGCAGCCCCGTCTGGTGCTGGTGACCCTGCAATGTAAACAAAGTATTTGTAGTATTTGGTCGAACCAGTACTGTTTTTGAACAATGTTTGAATTGTCACTTTTGTATATAAGTTTTTATTGGTCTACAACTCCCTTTCTTTCTGCGCTAGCCTTAATTTCTGAGTGGTTGACCTGTTACGGAGTAGATTAGCCTCGTTGGTCTCAGTCTCATGCCGCAGAGTCTTTGTCGTACGTTTAGAGCTTTGACTTGGCGAGTACTTTCCCTCTCGATTTAAGGTTTATTCCACTCATACTTTATGTGCGTGACGCGAAAGAGGAAATGCGAGTAGTAGAAATAGATGAAAGATGAAATCAACTTTATTGATAACTCATTGTGAACATGCCGAGTCGTAACTGGGGGTGACTACCCTCCAAAATCACTCGGAAAAAATAAATCTAAAAATAAAAAAGATAAATACATAACTGGATTAGGCGTAGAAACGCTGTAAGTGCTCGATGTTCCACGGGTTTATTGATGTAGGCATTCTATTGTGTCCAGAGTCAATTGATCCATCCGCGCTTGGATTGTCCTCTGGTAGATCGCGCCGGCGTTTTTCAAACCGAAGGCCAAAGGAGCACCGATCGATGCGACGAACGAGGTCTTTATCTGATCATTAGGCTCTAGGCCTGTCTGGTAATTGCTTGGATAGCTGTCGAGAAAGCAGAGCAGGGCAGAGCCTGCCGTGGAGTCTGACTCTGCCCCGATGATGGCCGTCTTCTTTGGGTCGTCCAAGTCCAGAGAGATCCTCTTCAGCTCCGTCTCCTTGCTTGGCGCGATGGCTTCTCTTACTGGCTTCTTGGTGGGGATCTCTAGAGCGTCCTTGTCCACCTCCTGTGATGCAGCCAGTACTTGTTCCATGCGCTTGGACATGTCCAGGGCGGCTGCCGCGTTGAGAGTTTCCTGTTCGCACGTGTATGCGACTCGGACGTCTCCCAAGACGGTGATTACGCCTTTCGGTCCTGGCATCTTGACCTGCAAGTAGACGTAGTGAGTAATCGCCATGAACTTGGCGAGTGCCGGCCTCCCAAGGATGGCGTGGTATGCAGTTTCAAAGTTCGCCACCGTGAACTGCATGTGCTCGGTCCGGTAATTATTCCGGTCTCCGAAGGTGACGGGCAGCGTGATGTGCCCGAGTGGTTCTGCCCCCTCTCCCGGTATCAAACCGTAGAATGCGGATTGGGGGGGACTCAGGTCGAGAGTAGTCAGGCCGAGCTCCTTCAATGTGTTAGCAAAGAGGATGTTCAGGCCACTGCCACCGTCGACTAGTACCTCAGTGAGCCGAACGTTGCGAATCGTCGGGGCTACCACCAAGGCATGGGACCCGGGCTTCGGTATGAAGTTTGGATGATCCTCCCGGGTGAATGTGATCGGAACTTCCGACCACTTGAGGTACTCCGGTACCGGTGGCTCCCTCGCGTGCATGACCTGGCGATGGGTGAGCTTCTGCTGGCGCTTCGACTCGAACTCTGGTCCGTCATAGATCATGCGGACCACTCGGTCGGCTTCCTGAAAGTCATCACCGGGCTCGTCGTTTCGCCTGTCGTCTCGCGGGGAACCATCGTTCCTCTTTCTGTATGGAGGGCCTCTGTTGCCTCCGGTGAAGGCTCGCTTGAGCCCGTAGCACTCTCGCGCCGAGTGCTTGTGTTTGTGGTAAGGGCATTGCTCATCGAGCATGCGCTGAAGTCCTCTGGAGTTACCCGGCCTCTGGACCGGTCCAGGGCGGCGACCATGTCTCCCTCGCTCTTCTTCTTGCGAGGTTGGCTGTCATTGCGTCGATGGTCGTCGTGTCGGTCTTCGTCGTCGCGGCGGTCGCGTTTGCGAGTCGTCTTGTTCTCTTCTTCCCAGCGACTTCTGATCTCGCTGAGCTGTTCTCTTTCCGCGATCTCGGCGTCCGCCCACGTGCTAGCGACCCGGAACATGTCATTGACAGTCGCGGGTGGCTTCCGAGTCCACTTATGGATCAGTCTCCCGTCGGAGATGCCGCGCTGGAAAGCTGACATCACCTCCTGATCCGTGACGTCCGTGATGGAGTTGCGCTTTTCTGAGAACCTGCGCACGAAGTCGTGCAGGGTCTCGTTCTTGCGCTGCCTGATCTGACCGAGGAGCCGCTTGCTCCCGGGCCTTTCCCAGGTACCGAGATAGTTACCGATGAAGAGTTCGGTAAGCTGCTCCCAGTTGTCGATGGCGTCCTGCGGGAGTCCTGCCAGCCAGTTGCGGCAGTCCTTGGTGAGCATGATGGGGAGATAGTTCGCCATCACGTCCTCGTCGCCGCCGGCCGCTTGTACGGCGGTGTAGTAGATCTGAAGCCATTGAGATGGATCAGATTTCCCGTCGTATTTGTCGATATCCGACAGCTTGAAGCCTCTGGGCCATGTCACGCTTCTTAAGCGCTCGGTGAATGACTGGAATCCGCCGATCCGACCTCTAGGGCGGGAATCGCTCGGTCCCGATCCGTCAGCCGCTCTTGGGGGTGTGCTGTCCCTCCTGCGATCCCGGTCCCTGGGCGGGGAACGGGTCCTCCGATAGTTCCGAGTCCTAGGTGGAGTTCGGTCTCTTTGTGGAGTCGGTCGCCTGGGTGGTGGAAGCACTCGTCGCCGACCGCCATTGTTGCCGCGCCTCGGGCTACCGGAGAGGTCAGAGTAGTCTGACTCTGTCGAGTAGCCACTCCTGTTGGGGTTACGACGGGGATTTCCATGATCCCGATCGTACTCTTCGCGCCGTCGGATTTCCTCACGGTGGCGCTCTTCGGTGCTGTTGGTGATGATGTTCCTCGCATCTCGATCTCTGTTGATCGTGGTGCGGAGGTCTTCGTCACGACCCGATCCGCCGCCGGCCCGGTGTCGAGATGAACCGGGTTCAGGAGCGTCCGTGGTCGTTCTGCCTTGCATCTGGTGAACCTGGACGGAGGCGGCCTGCACGAGAGCCCTTACCTTTTCCAGGCCCGGAGTGTTAGGTGGCAGCCGATTGATTTCCTCGTTGATAGTAACGAGGTTCTGGACCGGTGTCTCGTAGACCTCGTGTCCGTTGAACTCAAACATGCCGTCGCGCATCAAGTTCCGGGTGCTCCTCCGCTCGTGTTGATCCCGTTGGCGACGATGATCTTCCGAGCGAGGCTCTTGGAGTCGAGCAGTGCCAGATCCTGACGCGGCGGCTCCGTGCGGTCGTGCGGCTCTACGAGTCGCCCGACTGGCATTGCGTCCTCGACGCTGGCTCCTGGCTTCAGTCGTCTCCTCAGCAGGAGTGACCTCATCTTCTGATACAGGGTTGGTTGGCGTTACCGGCGCCACCATGTAGCAATATGATCCGACTCCCTCTTGCGCGAGGTAATCTTCCTCGGAGTCGGAGAAGTCGGATGTGGGCGTATACCGCTCCAAACTACTCGGAGTCAATTCTCCGAGTGATCCTAGTAGTTCCGGCTCTGTAGAGGCATCGGACACTGTGTATCCTTCCGGCAGATCGTCCAGGATTGAGGGTCCCAGTAGATCTAATCCGTAGGAGTCGCTCCCAGAGAAGTAATCATCCGACTGGACGACGTCCTTCTCCTTTTGTTTCCGAGCAAGCGCGCAAAAGCCAGGGGTCTGAACAGTAATGACCTCAAGGCTCTGGACGCGTGTTGGTTGAGCGTTTACGCTCTGCGATGATTCGGCGACGCGACTCTCAGGAGTCGGATCGGAACCGAGTGATTGTAGATCTGTTCCCGACTGGTCTGGCCTCGCGTTCTGCGATGGACTCAGCGGGGTAGATCCGGCACGATCAGATGCGATCGGACCGGATTGGGCCGTGATGGCTGAAGTCGGCGCCAGAGAGGAGACCTCCGTGGCGACCGTAGCTCCTGCCGCTTGGGTATCCAAAGCGGCGATGATGACGTCCCCGAACTGGATCTCGACTTCGTCGACGTCCGGGAGGTTGCAGCTGTCCAAGATCTTGACGCGATCCATCGAGCTTACCAGATTGATCTCGGCGATATCCCCTACCTGGCGCGCCACTGTCGGTGATATTATCTCCGGCAGTCTTCCACGGGGTAGCCCACGGAAGTGATTTGTAATGTAGGGAAGATCGCAAAGATCGGAAGCAAGATGGTTAGGATGGACAGACACAGGGTTTATACAGGTTCGGGCCGTCGACTCGACGTAATACCCTACGTCCTGTTTTGGGGTGTTGTATTGCGTAAATTGTGAGTTCCGATGTGTTCGGCTGTGGTGTCTCTTTCCGTGAGTTGCTTTGGAGGGGGTCCCTGCCCGCCTTATATATCGGGGGGCAGGGTTACAAGTCGGTTTGTATTCGATCCTATCTCTAAGAATCCTTTCCTTCTTTACAATAATTCCTATTCCAACTAGGACTTCTCTTTCCAGATCCTTCCTCCGTGCGCCGACTTGTCCCGCACGTCTTCAGGTCCAGAACGATGAGGTGGGCCGCCCCCTTTTGGTGGGCTGCCAGGCTTGCTCGTGAGGTACCCGTGTACTATATCCCCCACAGGATTCTTGACCGCAAAGAAAGAGGAACGAGAAGGAAGATCATTAAAATGTACAAGATACAGTGGAATCATCACACGGAGGAAGAAGCCACATGGGAGACGGAGGATTACCTGAACACTAAGTTCCCGGGTTTTCTTCTTCTACATGATCGTAAGCATTCTTGCACACACTAGTTCTTTCTACACTCGAATCTCGGGTCGAGATTCTGTTTAAGTGGGTAGGCTGTGACAATCTAGGTGTTCATTAACTTAATCATCTGCTAAACCTTTTGTCTTAGCCCAATTAAGTTTAATTGGCCTCACCTAGATTTTCACTTAAGGAATCCTACCAAAAATTCCCTTGCACCTCGGTGAACTTTTGACATTTCACGGTTGGCATGGTTCGATTTTGAAATTTCACTTAAGAACTTGAAAATCGACCAATACAAAAGTTGTTCAGCTTTTAACGGGACACATTTTTGTCAATTGGTTCGTTTCAAGATTTTGAGAGGAAGGCACCTTAAATCCCAGTCAAAGTCAGTCAAAACACAGAAGTCCACTGCAGACTGGCACCCGAGTCCATGCTGTTTTCTTCTCAGTTTTCTCTCGAATGCACTCACTTTTCCTTAGGTCAACCTTTACAAAAGTTGTAGCTGGTAACCTGGAACACAACTTTGATTTTTGGAGATTTTGAACTTCAGTTCAAAATTTCGGAGAAAAGTTGGTTTGAAGGAACGCATGGCATGTGCTCGACGAATTGCCAGCGCTCTCCGGCGCTGCGCGAGTCACGCGCCCGACAACACCGCCACGCGGTGGCCAGCTTCTGACGCGGACGTCGAGGTCGCGCCCGCGCCTTAAATGCGCCGTGCGCTGTCCCCGCGGTCGTCCCCGACAAAGCCGCTCTGTTCCCTCGCGCCCCTCCGACCAGATGCGACGGGCGCTTGGCGTGCGCCACGTGGTCGCTGGCGACCCGCCGGCGAGCTGCAGCGCCGCTGCCCTGACCAGGGCCGGCAAGCCAGTCGCCGTGGGCCCCAGCCTCTCGCCAACCCGCGCGCGAGCTTCCCCCGACCGGCCACCGACCACACAGCCCCGCGCCGCCCCGCCGCGACAGGCCGCCGACCGGCGAGCCATGTCCGCCGCGGCAGCCATCGATGCGCCGCCCGAAGCTCCGCGTGTCCGCTTCGTTGCTCCGAGCCGCAGTCCGAGCCTCGCCTCGACTGCCTATAAAAGGCCCCGCACCCCGCACGCAAGCTTCTCCCTCCGCCGCTTGCCTTGCCACCGCCAGTGCTGTCCTTCCGCCGCTCGCCTTTGCTGCCGCCAGGCCGCCTCTCCGCCGTTCCTCGCCACCGCACTCGCCTCGCCCTTGCCCTAGCTTCCCAGAGCCCTAGCTGCCACTCACAGCTCCACCGCCGAGTCCTTTCCTTAGATCCGCTCCGCAGCCACCCCGCAAAACCACTCGAGTGCTACAAACCACTCGGCGCAGCAAAAACACTCGAGCCCTTCAGCCAAACCACTCGAGCTCCGCCACAAACCACTCGGGCGCATTTCCAAACCACTCAGGCAGAGCCGCAGCCGAGCAGCTCCGCCATCCGCCACCGTCACGCCACCTCCGGTCACCAATCCACTCGTGATCCACTCGAGGTAAGGCGGTGTACCTCTCTAAGCCTCCACGACTGGTTCCACCTTGTTTGTAACCAGTCGGCGAAGCTTCCGAGTGCTTTCTGTTCGCAGAAGCCTTGTAGTACTCTGTTGCATGTCTATTAAATAGGAGAGCTTAGTCGAGCTGGCTAACTTGCATTTTAATTTTTACCAGTTTAGAACTGGGGTACTTCCACCCGCAAGATCCTTTGATCTTTTTAAGCTATCCTTTAGCATGTGAGCTTGCTTAGACTAGTTTAGTCCCTGGAAAATTTCTAAGGACCTTTGGATGATAGTATGCTGTCTTGTTTCTGTTGTTGTGGTTAATGAATGCTTAACCTTGGCTTAAATCTTGGTCAGCAAATCAAGTAACTCACCAAGAGCACACAGTAATTTTCTCAAATTTTGATAATGAACCAAACTGCTAGTTTAATTTATGAAAGATTCATTGCTAAGGGAGTTAAATAAGAGTAAGTTGATTTTAATAAAAGGTTTAATAAACTGAAATCATCACACACACTCTTACTGTTTTGTGTGAAATCAAAGATAATTATTATATGTGTGCGCAACCACCTTCAACAAATTAAAAACCACTCGGGTTCGTCATTATGCAACTGTGATGACTCGACCAAAGATCATACTCTTATTGCATATGCATTCGTGTAGAACCTGCCCTCGCCGACGGAGACTACGAACTGATCCCCACTGAAGAAGAAGGCCCAGTAGAAGGCGAGGTGAACGCTGTCCAGGTCGAGCAAGACCCGAACACGGTTGCAGAGGACTCCCAGGCTAACTTTGTGCCCGAAGGCAAGCCCCGGAGCATGTCCTATGTTTTCAAATATATGCAATTATGTTTGGCTATGTTTATGTTTGTGCATTTACGTTCAGGAGTTGATTTGAAACCCTAGTTGCATGATCCTAGGTACCTATGCTTTGCAATACTAGCATGATAGGTCGATAGCTGCCCCGCTATAAGGACCCGGTAAAAGCCGAGTGATTTCCTGTCACTCGCGAGATATAGGAATCGACTGCTCTACTTATGTTGGAATCATAAGGATGACGGGCGGGGATTTTTGTCACGTAGATGCCCCGTCCGTGTATGCTAATGTTGGTTAAGGCCGAATGGTGTGGTACCGACGGTTAAGCTTTTGAAAGTACCAAGCGCTTGTCGATTCTATGGGGTCGGTAAGTTTAGTACCTACATGACTCCAGGGTGCGGACTTTTTCCGACTCCTATCGGGAACTTATTCCCCATGCCTCGAACATGTGGGTACGAGGGGCGTAAGTGTTGGTTCGGCCAAGCCTTAGACCTCGTATGCCAGGGGGAGTTTGGTCCTGGACGCGACTGGAAGATTGGTGGGAACTACCTGGTAGCGCTAGCCTTTGGCTGAGTGCGATGATCCGAGTGTTTGGGTTCCCCCTTGCAAGGTTGAAATCGGTTCGAACTGTCTGTCTCTCGCAGCTAATGAGACTGCTTAACCCCGCTGCTGCATTGAGTAAGAAGTGGAACATGATGATGGAAAGAAACTTGATGCTTGCTTAATTGCTTGCTCCACTTGCTTGATTTAGTACAGGTTGCTCACCTAGAATGGTTAACTTAACTAGAACTTGATGCTAAAATGCTGAAAGTAAGGATCCACTCTTAGCCGCTCTTTGGCAAAACAAACCACCAGCCAAAAGCCTTGCATGTCTAGAAGTTGGTGATGTAGCTGTCACCCGACGGTTAAGTCTTGCTGAGTATTAGTATACTCAGCCTTGCTTGTGGCATTACTTTTCAGGTAGCGCTCTCGAGGAGATGGTTGCGGGTCTTACTTGGCCAACCACTCTTCCCCCGGGCTGGTCCGTTGTTTGGGACGAGGATGCTTCAGAGTGACGTCACGACGGCTTCACGTGATGTCGCTACGACTCCGAATAATTAGTTGTCTTCCGCTGTTTTCAAAACTCTGAGATACTGGTGCTTTATGCTCTGAACTTGGTTTTGTAATGATTCTACCTCAAATGGGACCTGTTTAATATCTATGGATGTGTTGTAATCTCTGGGATCCACCTTCGAGTGGGTTTTTGTATGACTGGTTTCGATCGAGGTAACTATCCGTGGTTGCATCGGGCTTGACCCGACAGACTGTCAGGTTACTCCGATTTAATTGCGTGATGACCAATGGAGGGTTAACGCACTTAAGCCGGATTAATTTGAGCGGTTCTGCCACAGAGAAGGGGCGGCGGCTAGTGGAGCTCGGTGGCCATTAATGGCACACGAATGGAGGCGGCAGTTACCACTGGTAGGGGAAGCGAGGGGGCGGCGGTCTTCACTGTGGGGACGGCTCGGCGCACTCGAGAGGTAAGCAGGCGCGGGAAGGTGAAGGGCAGCAGCCTGGGCTCCATGGCCGGTTGGAGGAGGAGGCCGGCGGTAGGTTGAAGAAGCACCTGACGCGCGGGACCCACGTGGAAGTGAGAAGAGGAGGAGAGGGAGGTGGGCTGCTGAATTGGGGCCGGCTAGAGTGGGCTGAAGCAGACGGATTGGGTCAGACCCATGGGCTCAGCCCAAGGATAGTATTAGATTTTTTATTTCCATAAAACATTTCATGTATAAAGAAAAATCTAGATAAAGCTAGATAATTCATTTAAGCCATGAAAATGCTTTAAAAATCCCAAAAGGTTCTAGGAAAAATTCCTAGAGATAACTGGGACACAAGGAGTCCAAATAAAATATTTGGAGCTCATGAAGAAATAATTTAGAGCCTTCTAATAAATAGATTTAGCTCTAGGAATGTGAGAACAAATTCCAGAAAAAACTGGAAAATTCTCAGGAGAACTTGGTCGTCGTCTAAACGTATTTTTAAAACTTTTGCAAACAAGAAACACTACGGTGCATCAGCATGAATGCAGCCCTCATAGAAACAGTTTATTTAATTTAGAAAAGACAATCAATTATTTTCCTATACTAAATTACCTGTCAAGAAAATAAATGTTGAGAAAATTTTAAATTACAAGGAAATCATTGCTTTATTTTTTTTCTAATCACATCCTGAAATCAGGGTACGACACTTGGTAACCGAGCCCGATGGGTTTCATGGTGATGAAACTACATTCTCCTCTCTACTCATATTGACTATGCCACGTAGACAAATTTGCAGACGTGACCTACAATTTAATGCCATTAAACTATCCATGAAATGCGCTAAGACTGGCCCTACAACGACGACGCCGACGTCCATTCTCATTATAGAATTCCAGATGGGCTGCTCGGCCCTAACCCAACACTAGCCCAATTTGGCCAGACCCGACGCGGCATGGCCCTATCGAGGCCCGATGGCTTTTCGTGCTGGGCCCGGCCAAGCTACCGTGCAGAACTAGCGGCCCAGGCCTGACACGATAGCTTGATTTTTGTGCTGAACCGACATGACGGGCTATGTTGGCCCATCGGGCCTAGCCAGCCTGAAGCGCAGCCGGAGCAGGGGGGCTATCACGGCGGCGGAGGACGGCGTGGAGCAGGGGCCGCCGCGCGGCGGCGGACGAGGGAGAGGGGGGGCAGCCAGGCAGAGGCGCCTCGCACCGGCGATGGGGAAGGCTGGTGCGGGAGTGACGATCAGTGGCTGCGGTCGGCGCGGCCACGCACAGATCCGCGGCCCAGCAGCCACAAGCAAGGCATGCGCAAGAGGGGTCGCGGCGGCGCCCCGCGCTGCTTCCCGGCTTTCCCTCGCATACGGCCGGCGGCGGGAGGAAGGGCGGAGGGGCGCAGGAGAGAGCAGGCGGCTACGGGAGTGAGGGACTGAGCCACTAGGGTTTGGGGTGTCTGAGGGATTAGGGTTTTATTGTGATGAGCAGATCCAACGGTTAGAGATGGAGGGCTGTTAACAGGTCGGGCCACTTTTGTGCCTGAGGACGGGCTGCTATTGGGCCAGCCCAATCGTGTTGTGCCTCAGGCCGGCACTACGGGTCGGGGTGGCGGCCTAGGCACGTACTAAGGGGTCATCAAGTCGGGCCGTCCCTAGGCACTATCAATCGTGCTTAGGGCCAGGCTAGTGTCGTGCCTTTTAGGGTCGTGCCTCGTGCTGTCAATCGTGCCCGGCCCATTTGGAATTCTATAATTCTCATGAAGGCACTACATGTTTATTGCATCGACCTTACAAGCTGAAGGTAGCCCTCCCTCCCATAGGGAATAAACAAAATAAAGGTAGCAGACACCTGAAAAATTAATATGCTCTAGAAACCAAGATGGTAGCCTAGAGAATCATAAACAAGCTAGTTGCATCAAATATATTCTTTCGAGTTGCGAGTTTGCGACCATGCATTTTGCAGGCACGCAGCAACATTCAGCTCGTTCCTGATGATCCACGCGCAGCCTTGAGAAGTTCAGTGAGCACCGAGGGGCAGCTCGCCTCCAAATGCTCGTACCCTTCCGTCTCCAAGACAGCGTCAAGGTACCCAGCGATGAACTCCACGCACCTCGCCTTGAGCTGCGCGCAACCGTGCTGCTCCGCCAACGCCAGCGTGGTCGCCGCCGTGTCGACGGTGACACAGCCACCCAGCTTCCGCTCGCAGATCAGCTTCAGCCTCTCCAGCCCGTACCTGTCCGCGCCGGCGAGCAGGTGCTGCGCCATCACCGCCGCCGCCTCCCCTTCCCGATCGAGCTCCGGCACGGTGTCGGTGTAGACGAAGCCGAGCATGGCCCCAAACACCGCGGGCTCCATGTCCTCAACCTCGACGCTCCATGTCCTCCATGTGCACCCCGCCGCCTCCTTCATCCCGCCGAACAGCTCGGCCCTGAACACCGGCGACCTCGCGGCGAGCACCGCCCCGTGCGCGGCGAACGCCTCGCCGGATACGACGAACGTGACGTCTGCGCCCGTCCTGTCCCGCAGGAGCTCGCGCAGGTGCCGGACCAGCTCCGGCGACGGTTCCGGACGGCAGCGGTCGTCGTCGTCGGCCGCCGTCGAGGATTTCGGCGGGACCTCCCTGAGCACGGCGATGCCGCATTGGACGGTGTAGGAATCGTGTTTCAGGTAGCCGGAGGCTTCGAGTTCTTCTCTTGCCGTGAGCACGGCCGGGCCGGAGTAATCACCCTGGCGGTGGAACTTGTGGGCCACGGTCTTCTCCTCCGACGGCGGCAGCGCGCCGGCGGGGTCGACCAGGCGGCAGGTGAGCTTGGCCTTGACGTCGCCGCCGTGAGGTTCGGAGAGGAGGACGAGCTTAAGGGTCACGGGGCGGTGGCGGCCGGCCCAGTGGTCCTTGGGGCGGAGGTGGATCTCCCACTCGTGGCCGCCGACGATCCACCGGCTGGACTTGATAAACTCGCCGTCGGACATGGCCGCCGTCACCGAATGGCCTTCTACCTTTAGCAGGAGGTTCTTGGAGCGCGCGACCTCGGTGAGGTTTTGCAGCATGGTGACTGGATGATTGCTGGATCTAGTAGACTCTGCAGTGGAGGAGAGGAGATCTTGTGTTCTTGGTGAAACGTAGCCGATCACTCAGGTCCAATTTATGGAGCGCAGGGCGCGAATGTGTGTGTTGGGGTGATTGAATTGAAGTTGTGACGGCTCGGGTGCAGCGTTCGTACGCAGTTCGAGAGGAAATGAAGTTACTGTGCATGTTGACCGGCAGCACTAGTGACGATGTTTGGATTCTGACCTCCCAACTTCCTTGATTTAATGATGTTTAGAATATGCATTTATGGTTTGAAATTTTGATTCAAGTTTGTTTATTTCTTCTTCCGGGCCTGCAGCCCAGCCCAAGGAAACATTCGTTTCCGATATTTCCTTGTGCCCATATTTTCCGTCATTTCTGCTTTTCATCTCGCATGCTACCGAACACCTAAGTTGTGACTCGAGAGTTACAACTCTTTGTTTACGCAATGCTGCCAAGTGCCAAGTATCCATATCATATTCCCTCAGTAAAAACCAGCACAAGTAAACAAAGGTAGCAACGATATCATGCCGCAGATGGAAAATCATCTATTCTTTTCTTCCAAACATGGCGAATTCCTTAAACCTACATAGTTGGTAATCAAGGCAAAAGAAAACTTCGACCCTATTACATACCATTGTACTGCGCTAATATAAAGCAGCGAACCTTGGTGGCCACAAACGGCAGGGACAACTCCATGTATGCTTTATCCAATCCAATTGGGAACGCTACAAAACGAACATCCAAAATACTCTCAATTACACACAAAATGTGCTGATAGCCTGATTCCGAGATGGCTTGAGCCAAGAGGTCCCATCGCACCTGGCCGGTCTCAGCTTGCAGGTTCCGGGGCTGGCTCTGAGGCGGCGGGTGCGGGTCTTTGATGGAGGAGAGGAGAAAGCGCCTTCACGACTATGCTCATGTTGGGCCTGAACTCTGCTTCGTATTGCACGCATAGAGCTGCCACTGCAGCGAGCTGCAGGTGAGATTCAAAAGAATTACGTCAATAATTGCTTATTACGAATTAGGATGCCCAAACTTAATGTAAAATATCAGTCATAGAGACGTGTCTGAGGGGGCAAAAGGGTGACCTTAGCGACTCCCTTTGGAGGATATTCTCCCTTCAACCTGGGATCTACACATTGCTTGACCTTGTCTTCGCTTAATCTTGGAGTAGCCTGAGAGAACAAAATTTGACAAAAAGAAGTCAGACCGATACTTTCTGGCCTTTCAGATCTGGGGTATTGTCACCAATTTCTGATCAGATACTTCTGACTTTACAGTAAGATTTCATGACGTTGATGGATAGAACCCAATACCGGATTGATTTGCCTCTGTCTAGTTTAATATCAATTAAATAAGTAAACCCATTTCCAAAGTAACCTCTAACCAACTAGGCCATTCTGGAGAAACCATTTCAGTAGGGTAATAGTAGTAATCCTGGCTATCTAATGAATTACTACCATGATTTCAAATAATAAAAATCAAACAAGTTACTACTCCCTCCATCCCAAATAATATGTTGTTTTGGCCTTTTTAGGTTCATAGTTTTTGCTATGCACCTACATACCCACTATGTCTAGATACATAGCAAAATCTATCAATCTTGAAAAGCCAAACGACCTATAATTTGAAGGAGACAAGGAGTACTACACTTCATACCCATCCCAGCACTGTAGGCATTACTATCACCAGCCAAACTTATCCGAACCATTCATATCTCATAAAACGGCACATTACTTTCTCGCACCCCTATTTTTTTATGTTTTATGCTCCAATTATACCACTTGATACATAGAGCACTAGACAGGAGGTAATATATTATACTGAACAACACATTAGTAACCATTCTTCAACAGCCAGTTAGCAAAATGACTTACCCAAGTTACTAAACTTTGTTGTCCCCGAGGCATTGTGTGATCTACTGGTTTCCTTCCAGTCAAAAGTTCTAAAAGGACTACACCAAAGCTGTAGACATCGCTTTTCTGCGTCAGCTGGCCAGTCATAGCATATCTGTACCAAGTAGCGTCAAAATTAGAAAGGCAGCGAGAAAAGTGGGTTTTCGTAAAATTACTGCTATGTTCCAACAGAAATCATTGATGTTGCTAGATTTATTTATTGTAACCTTACTGTTACTTGACTAAATAATAGTTACAAAGCATGGAATACTGTAGACTAAGATCAGATCACCAATGCAGTTAAGCAAAAATAATCAAGCAAGCGCAAAACCAAATATAACTATGGTACTTAAACATCTCTAGCGAACAGAAATTTCCCTACAAAACACAAATAGAAATGTCCGCATCCTGGATAGCAGAAGAAAATTAAAAAGAAAATGCAAGAAAGTAGGAAGGAGCCTCTGGCCCCAAAATTTCTTCAAGAAGATATGAGCGAATCCTCACATCTCAACACTGAACATAGGGAAAACAGCGACAACAATTGATGATCATGTGGGGAGGCCATAAAAGGTTGTTGACTAGGTTTAAGTAGGTTGTTGAACAATAAAATTACACTAATTTAATTTTCAGGTGAAATTCCATAAAGGCTCGAAAATGTGTACTAAATGCAGTTTTTTGTTATGAATGGGATAGGATACCAACAGCATATGGCAGATAACATCTGAGGTGGCTTGCCAGGAAGTTAGGAACTTAGGATACATTCACTTCACACATCAGTGGTGTTGTTCAACATTCCTAGAATGAAATATTCACTCAAGCACGTATACTGTAGTTTTTGGGCCAAACCTAGAAGGCAGCTGGGTAGAATGTAGATATTTTTTTTAATATTCTTGAGAAAAGAGAGACTACAGCTCCGAACATCAGCAGAACTTCAGGTTCAATACTTGATTCCACACGGAATTCAATATTTTTCTGTAAGTTCAAGAAAAACTACTCTGACTGCTCATTATGGTGGTGCCATAGAAGCAACCATTATACACAAATGAAAGTTCAAGCAGCTATGCCAGCATAAATGACCCACTTTATAAGCGTGGTCCACAGTGAAATTGATGCTAACATACAATGGAAATCACTACTGAAAACTGTAGCTGGTTAGACAAAATAACCTATATATAGTCATTGCTTCAATAATATATTGCAGTTGTCAGTAGTTTTTTATGACATGTAGTCATAAGTGATATACAAGACATGTATAGACAATGTCATAACATTCTAAATAAGAGTTGCTACATAGCTAGTGTGCACGTCTTGCATGTACATAGATGACCTAATGGTTCAGCTTTGTTAGTTAAACTGATGGAAATGGTAAGGTCATAAATCTTTATACTTGCAAGTACATAGATGACAAGTAGGCAATAATAAGTCAATGTGTATCGTCATGGCAAGTATAAGTCAATGTGTATCCTCGTAGGCAAGTATAAGTCAATGTGTTGGATATGTAAATGTGTAATTATGTACATAGATGACAACTGGTGGAAACCAAAAGGTGGGCCAATGTTTTTATCTGTAGCTACGCACATAAATGATCATGAGGCACAAAAGTGACCCTGGGTTTACTAGCATGTAATACAGTTACACATACATTCACCTTGACATGATTTGTAGCACCCAGTATGGGTCACATTATATTTAGGAAGAAAATCTATGACATGTTCCTATTCCATGTAACCATGGTACACATCAAGAATTTTCCATTCAACAGAATGATGAATGGTACTGGTTAGGGCAGCCATTTATCATTCGATAGAGGCTGCATATCATGGGCTCCGAATATGATTGTTTCAAGGAAAAACCTGTTCCTGCATCTGCTGGTATGCTGTGCTTCCAACTATGCTAATTTAAGTAACAGAACTAGCAGTATTATATTTCACAAATAAAATGCATTGTTGTCCATAGCAATAAACCAGATGAGATTGGGAAAATATAATAGCCAATAATATGAGCACTAAGCCACTAACTGCCAGTAAAATCACTAAAAATTATAAATCAGTTAGGGCTTAACCAAACTAATCATATTACAGTTCAAGAGATATGAGCTATGGCAACTATAGATGAGCTGAAAAAACTACAGTTGGGTAACATTAATCAAAGTAAATGTGCTATGCAGAAAAGGATTATTATAAATAACAGTATTAAACAATTACTCTGGTGCATGATATCCAAAAGTTCCCAAGACACGAGTTGAATGGAGACGAGCTGCCATATCTGGTGCTTGATTTAAAAGATTGAAGTCTGCAATTTTTGCCTTGAAATCCTCAAACAGAAGTACATTGCTTGATCTGATGTCCCGATGGATGATTGAAGGCTGAACCTTCTCATGCAGATATTCTATGCCTTTTGCAGCTTCGATAGCAATTTTGACCCTCTGCATCCAGTCAAGCACAGGTCCAGGCTGAGCACCTTGAACGCCTTTTCTTCCTGTTGTATAAATGAATATAATGCAGGTCCATGAAAGATGAGCATGACATGCTAAAGAATATACAGTATATACATGTGGCATGAAAAGGATACTAGATGCTTAATGCCTTACCATGCAAAACATCATGAAGAGAACCCATGGTTGCAAATTCATATGCCAGTATACGGTAATTTCCCTCCACACAGTAACCGAACATCTCAACAAGATTTTCATGTTTTAGCTTTGATGCCAGCGAGACCTGCAAAACAGAAGCATACATTTTTTTCATGTTTTTCCTTTATGACACGATCAAGGTATGAGGAGTATGAACGGAAAAGGCAAGAAGCTTCATGTCCTGTGGGTGCTCACCTGTTTCAAGAACTCATCATTAGGTTCATTTTCAGACGCATCAAGTTTTTTAACTGCTGCTTGCCTCCCATCATCCAAAGTGGCATGATATACTCGTCCATAAGAACCTTCACCAATCAGAGCACTCGATCCAAAATTATCAGTCTTTTCTTTCAAGTCATCCAATGACAATTCAGGGACATCAATTGTAGGAGGAGAAATCTCTGGCTCAGGTTGATTAACAGGAGGCTTTGAAGACTTCTGTCTTGCTGAAAAGATAAAAGATAAATCAGAAAAGATGTAAATGTTGTAATTTTAATAATGCACCAGGACATTAACATAGGTCTCAAATTTGTCATTCAAATAGATTGCAGCGGACCTTTGAAGCTCCGTTTAAATAGAGAACCAAGGGAGTCATATATGAGACAAGACAATTAACACTTTGGAGAACAAGAAAGGCATAGAAGACATGTATGAGCAATGTGTGAATTAGGTCCTTTAAAAAGAAATGGTTCATTTGGGTAGCCTAAAGGGCAAAAGTAGAGTGTGTGACATAAAAAACAGAATGGTATTCCAACACTTCTTCGTCTACTACCTAAACAACGGTGAGTACATTTACATGACAAGTACAAAAATTTAATACATGAAATACTATGCTATTTGGTGTGCATACATTTGACATGAGAACAACCATTATTGTATCCATGAATTTGATCTGCATAAATTTGATACAAGAAACACCATGATGATACTGTTGCATGATCCAAATTGTTATCTCTGCCAAATGTAATATCTGAATCTACCTTAATTGTATGTGCATCCAGCAACAATCTGATTCATACTAAAATCTGAAAACTTTTGGTGAATGGCCAGAAAATTGATTTCAGCTGCTATAGGCTTCAAAGATAGTACGTTCATTGTCACCCAGGAATTCACAGCAGTAACAAATAGGAAATCAAAAACAAGCACTGGAAGTAAGCAACGTACGGTCTATCTTATTGCTCTGAGCTTTGGACTGCTCCTTGTCATGGCCATCTTCCTCATCATCAAAATGGCAGGTGCAACATAACCACTGCCTCATATCTCCCGTCACCTGCCACCCCTTCAGTACATGCAGCAAAACACAAAAGGGGGTCAGCCATAAATAGTAACTTCACAAAGAAGGCATTCCCATTTCCTCGTACTCAGCCACTGCAATCAATCCCTCAATAGGTACCAGGGTACAACACCCATCGCCTCATGTGTGTACTCAACAACAGCAAGTAGCATCAAAGGCTTTTACCTCTTCGATGTGCGAACTAACAGATTTGTTCAGATAAACAGGACACCAGTAGTACTGCTTGCTACTCTGAAAATAACTTGAATAAAGCTGGCGGTACGAATGTATTTCTCTTTCAGGGTGGGTTTGGGGCTATCCATTTCAGATATTATTGAGGCGAGTGAGTGCAGGACCGTGGGTCGCTTTCAGCCAGCCTTTTCCAGAAGCGCGTGGTGACCCGAAGGAGATTCTAAGAAAAATTCCTCAATCAGGCGACCCAGCAGCACCTGCACTTTCACCAGGGGCGGAGCAGTCCTTGGGGTTTCTACCCTCCCCACTCCAAACAATCGGAAAAGGAAAATTACTCCGCCGCGCAGCAACCAAGCAAGCAAATCCAGCAACCCGGAAGGGGTTTGGACTGGAAAGAAAGAGCATCCGCGCATCACCCCCCCCCCTCCCCCTCCCCAGGAAAGGAAGGTGTGGATTCGAGGGGACGCAGCAAAGGGAAGAGATAATAATCCTATTCAAAACCAAACTAATCCCAACCCGGAAAAGCAAGCAATCAATCAATCCGAGGGAGAAGCTCGTCAGGGATTCCTTACCACCGTTTGCGAAACCAATCGAGTTCCCCGTCGGAGGGGTGGATCCTCCCTTCTCCGCCGGCGAGGAGGAGAGGGGTGGCGAGCGCGGCCGATGCGTGCTCGAGTGAACTGGGACTCTGGGAGTGTGGGGGGGGGGGGGGGGGGGTGTTGGGCGGAAGAGAAAGGGGGGAGAGGGTGCGACCGCGGTGTGAACGTGCGGGACCACCGCAGACCAGACAAGCGGGCGAGCCGGCCGGAACTGAAGTGCCCCCTGTTTTTTCTTTTCTTTTCTTTTTATTTATCTTTGGACGGCGAAGGAGGAGCGGAGAGCCGTCGATCGGCGGCCTAGTGTCAGACTCTGAAGCCGGCGCCTGCCGCCCGAAATTGTTACAGTCGCGCACGCTGCTTCCGGCTAGCAAGGTAAAAACTATAGAAGGGGGAAGAGGGGTGAGCGCCGGTGACACCAGTAACATCCCAAAATTTTCTGAAATATTTAATAAACCAAAAATGTAGACTTTAAAACTTTTTATGGATTTAATATTAATCAGAAAAAATATAAGATTGCCTTTTTTTGAACCTTACCCCAATTTCCTAAAATTAAATAATAAATAAAATAATTTTGCTAAGTTGTTTATGTTTTAGTGTGAACATTTAGATTTTTAATTGAATTTATTTGGATTTATTTGAGTGTGATTTGGATTTGATTTGAATCAAACCCAAATCAGTTTAAATTAGAAAACCTAAACTAATTGGTGCTCTAACCTAACCCAGCCCACCAGCCACCTAAGTCTAAACCAGGCCCCTCAACTAATTCCCCGCGGCCTTTTTCCTCCCTTCTCTTCCCACGGCCCAACTCTCGGCCCATCAACGCGCGGCCCGCGACCACCTACCAGTCGTGCGTCCCATTCACCACCGACGCCGACATGCGGGCCCCGCATGTCAGCTTTTCCTTCCTACTCCCGCCTTTCCTGTCCCCCACTGCCGCTGCTGCGCCTCCAGCTCGCCACCGCCTCTCTTTCGCGCAATCAACCCGCCGCGCTAGTTCTTCTCGCGTCGCCCTAGCAGTCAACCCTCACCGCACTCCCACACAGCCCTAAAACCTAGATCGGGAGCCTCGAGTCCATCTCGCGGGTCGCCTCCCCTTTTCCCTTCCCGCCGGCCGCCTTGGCCCGCACGCCCAAAAACCCCATCGCTCAACCCTCGCCCTCAGCCTCTCGCGTCGCGCCGCGTGTCCCGCTTCGCGAACCACCCCCTCACGTGCCGCTCCAACCCTAGTCTCGCTCCTCTGTTCCCCATCCACCTCGGGCGCTTGCCCTCCACCTAGCCGCCGCCGCACGAGGAGAAGGAGAAGAAGACAAGAAGAAGGAGAAGAGCGCGAGGACGAGGAAGAAGAGGAAGGAGCCAAGCCGCACGGCGGAGCCGTCCATGGAGCGCCGCCACCGCCGTCGACCTGGAGCAAGAAGATCGTACTGATCCCTATCGTTGCTCTTCGAACGACTACACGGCCTCCCCTTCGTCACCTTCGCCTCACCAAGCCCGTGCCTTGACCCCCTAGGTGAGCGTCGCCGCCACTCTTCCCCTTTCCCCTTGCTGTCCGGCGTGAACGCCAATGAACCCACCGTAGCCTAGCCTAAGCCACCCAAACCGACCCTTTTTCCTTATCTGCGGGTTGGCCTTCGCGCCAACCATCTTCTTGTGCAGGTTCACGTCGTAGCCGGCCTTAAACCCCGGCCGCTCAGCGAACGCCGCTTTGCGGCATTCCACCGAGCACTCGTCGTGCGCCTTGATCATCGCCTTGTTCGAGCCCTAACTAACCCTAGAAGCCGAGCCCCAAACTTGTTCCCCCGGAGACACGTGTCCCGCACCAGTTGGCGCACAACCGTGGCCTTGTCGCCATGGTTGGCCGTGGACGAGCCGCCGCCAGCGCGCCTTCATCGCCACGTGCGCGTGCTCTGCCTCCCGGCCTTTGGTCGAACACCTTGCGAGCGTCCCTCCTGCCGATGCCACGTGTCACGCCCAGGAGCGGCCACACACAAGACCACACGGACGTCGCCGCAGGAGATCCGCCCGAGCCAACCCTAGATCCGGTGGACGCAGTCCACATGAACCACTGACCCGGCTCACCGTGGACCACGTCCACCAGAGCCAAGGCAGCCCATTTTACAAAAGGACCCCTGACTATTTACACTTTAGACCCTAGAGTTTCGAAATCCTTTCAATCTAGTCCCTGGCCTATAACTTTTACACCGAGCCCCCTGGATTTTTTAGAAATAAGATCTAGGACCCTCTGTTGACGTCACCAGGGCCCACTGATGACGTCATCACCAGACCAACCTGTCAGTTTCGACCTTTGACCGGTCAACGCTTACGTCAACAGGGCCCACTGTTGACGTCAGCATCCTAGGCAGCCTTGCCCTTTTTACAGTGAAGCCCCTAAACTTTTCCAAAATTACATTTAGGTCCCGAAAACTTACAGATAGGTCCCTGGCCCCTTTTTCCTTTCTTTTTCGGAAGTATTTAAAAATCAGAAAAGGATTTAAACTTAAAAAAATCATAACTAATTCATACTAGCTCTGCAAAATATGAAACTAGTTTCTATATTTTTCAGAAAAACATGACCAAGCCCTTGGTGTGATGTGTGAGTCCATTTGGATCTTTCATGAGATGGTTTATTGGAGTTATTTGCTATTAGGTCCCTGGTATTTATTATAATTACGTATATAGGACCCACCGACGGCCAGGAGGTGACCGAAGAGGAGTTCTACCAAGACGACTTCTACGAGGAAGAGCATGAGCCCTCAAGTTCACGCCCAGCCCATCTTTTAAATGCCTATTAGACATTGCAACTAGATGAGCTAGCGTTTTACTTATTGCAATTGGATGATGCCTGAACATTGCATAGCCATGATTTATTCCGTGATTGCCTTGTTACCTACTACACTACTATATATGAGAATGCTATGCTGCTTGCATGTGCATGGGATATTTTGGATTAGGATTCTTGGCGTGTGTGGGGATAAAACCGGCAGGAGAAGGTGTTTTTAGGAAAACTTGGCGGGGGAGAGCATTTTATAACAACTCGATCTTCGATCGAGGTGCCGAGAGACCCCTGCTCTCGAGGGGGTCCCGCACCGTACTTGTGGCGGGTACATGGATGGATAGGAGCATAAGAGTTGGTGGCATTACCTATAGTGGGTATTGCGACTGCGCTCCTCTTTGGGGGTTACGCCTTTTGGACGATGATGCTCGCCCCGGTCTGAAAGCAAGTGGGTTAACTTTATTTGGGCCCCACGTACTTACCGCTTACCCATATGAACGGGTTCTGGCCAACCTATCTAGCGCGATGCCCGCCCTGTTAGGAGATCAGGTGGACGGTGTACGGGAACGGGAGAGACCATTTTCCCGAAGGACTATAGCCCCGACTTGTCCCCCGAGGGAGAGTTGTCACAGCTTCCGAAGCATTGGATTGCGAGCCGATGGACCGAGGCAGTAAGACGCAGGCGGGCATCGTTGCGGTTAGGGTCCGTGCTGTGGGTTGCGTCTCGAGATGGCGGCCACCATCTCGCAGCCTAAGTGGGTCCAGTTGTACAAGCTTTTGAGAGTCTAGAATCTATACGTATAGCCGCGTCCTCAGTATGGACATTGCCTACTTTCCCTATTACCTCACAAATTTGGGATCTTCTACCTTCCCCCTTTCTAGCCAGATTTGAGAGTGATTAAGGTTCGCAGCTACGGACAGGGGGAAGGGAAGTTTGCTCCCTTTCCTTTCAGGATCCGGTCGTAGTTAGTGAAGTGCGAGGGGAGGGAGCTCTCGCATCAACTTAG
This sequence comes from Urochloa ruziziensis, assembly GCA_015476505.1. Classification (NCBI taxonomy): domain Eukaryota; kingdom Viridiplantae; phylum Streptophyta; class Magnoliopsida; order Poales; family Poaceae; genus Urochloa; species Urochloa ruziziensis. The sequence continues at coordinate 21,248,657 of CM027119.1, forward strand.
ATGAGTGTGAAGATGGAGACGGGAGTATAGTGTGCCGGAATAGCCCGATGTGGTGAGATATGGATGGATGGTTATGGAGATACTTACTTTGTATTTGCTGCTGCATAGGAAAACCTCAGCCTATCCTTGATATATCTTTACCCCTTTAGATATTAGTCCACTTAAAGTTTGCATAAATGGTTGGTGACGTGAACCTATCCCATTCCTTGGGGATAGCCTTTGAGTACGCAGGATCTAATGATGAGCACGAGTTCAACTACGATGGATGGTACGATTGAGGCTTCGTCTTGACGTGCAAGTTTGCTTGTGGACGAGATCGAGAAGATGATGGCTTCTACGCCTAGTTCCATTGCGCTGGATTTACTTTTGTTTGTTGTTCAGCCCTGAGGGCTTGTATTAGACGTATTATCATGAGAATGATGTAATAAATAGGATATTTATACTTTATTTGTGGTATGGATGTGATATTTACTATGATGAGTTATGTACGTGATATCTACTTGATCTAGGGAGTATCACAATGGTACAAGGAGTCGAGTTTTCAGGAATCGGAAACCCGGTCGTTACAGTTGGTATCAAAGCCATACTTGCCCGTAGGACGATGTCATAGACATGGACAATAGAATAGGAATCTATACATTCTATCTTTATATGATATCCCTTGAGCTATGTTATAAAAACCTTCTCTTTGTGAAAATTTCTGCTTACTCACCTACGCTGACACCTCTCTTCTCGTGACTCAGGAATGATGGCCGAGCTTAGGAAGATTGCCGTGAGCCCCGAGGACCAAGGGGACATGGTCCACTGGCTGATCACCACTGCTCACTGTTTGGGGATCCCGGAGGAGCGCCTCGGACTTGACGTGGAGCCCTGATATGACAACCACACCAACTTCGTACGCGCCAAGTCCACCCTCAAGCCCTACGACGGCAAGCACAGAATCGTCATGGAAGCTATCAGACTCACCGCGAGGCTCGCCGTCGAGTGTGCAGCCCGGAGACTGACACAGGTGTTGCTCGTTCGGGAGAAGGACCGATTGAGGAGACCAGCTTCCGGCTTGCCCAGAGCCTACTACAATAAAATTTCAATTTGTATCACCGATGGGTTGAGAACAAACGAGATTTAACATAAACTCGTAATTAAATAACGATGGTCAATTTAATCACAAGTATACTCTAACCAAGTTTCTCGATGGTTCCACTTAATTAGAGAGCATCTTAATTGCATATTGCTGGAAATCATAATTTCAGCGAAATTTAGCATTAAACAATAATTAAACTGACTAAATAACTAATGGAAATTTAAATAAACAGGAAGCATAAAAGATAAAGGCAAAACATATCCGGGCCAAGAAAACCTCAAAAGAAGCCCGTAACTTAAATCAGCCCATAATTCCCCCTGCGCGCGCTTTGCTCGGCTCGGCCCAACTTACGAAAACGCGGCCCAATTTTGTTATGCATGTGCGCGGCCCAGGTGACGGCCCGGCCTGCCACCGCGAAACCTAATGCGGGGCGCGATTCTGGCCGTTGATGCGGATCGGACGGTCGAGATTAGCGCACGGGCGGATAAAAGACGCCCACGCCGCCTGGTTGAAAACCTAACTCAGTCTTCTCCTCGTCTTCCTCAGTCCTCCCCCCTCTCCTCTCCTGATCCAGTCGAGCGCTGCCCCGCCATCGCGAGCTCGCCGCCGGGGTCGCGGGACCTCTGACGGAGGACGCGTGCGACTAGGTCACGCGCGCCGCCGTCCAGGGGCTCCGCTTGGGCGCCGTAGCGGTGGCGGACGAGTGCGTGGCGAGGGCATCGCGGACTCCTCCCGCTCCGGCTTGACGCTGGCGAGGAGACCCGCGTGCGGCTTGAGGCCGCAACACTCAACAAGAGGCGGCCCAAGGAGCTGCGTCGAGGTGCGCGCGTCGGTGTGTGATGGCACGCGTGCCTCGCTGATGCAGCTGCTCGGTGAGGAGGTCGTCGTCCACGCGCGGCGGTCCTCATGCCACCCGCAGGCGTCAACAAGGTGAGTTCCCTACCCTAGGGGTAGGGTTAGGGTTTGACTGATTGGGGAAATCAAATTTGGGGAAACAATTCGTGATGAATCCGAGATTCCTTTGGTTCCCCTCCTTCTAATTGCTAATTCACTCTTCAATTTCATGAATCGAATCTTAATGTGCGCGGATTTGGGCTTAATTGCATGAAAATTGGGGAAAAACTTAAAAAAAAACAGGAAACCCTAGATCGGAAACCCTAACTTAATCATGCAATTAACCTTAGGCAGGGGCTAATCTGTTAGTTTAGGCACTAATTAACATCCAATTCGGCACTGTTAACTTAAAACAGATCAAGATGTAAACTAAACTTGATGAACCCGAACTAGATGATCATGATATGCATCTGTTACTTGCGAAATTTTAATTGCAGTTTGTCTAATTGCACATGAACAGCAACCAGATTCAATTTGTTCACTTAAAACCGATCTAACTCGACATTAATCAAGCACTCAAGGGCTCTAACATGGCATAAACTTAGATGATCAAGCATGCTTAGACTAAGATGGCTCTGGTACCAACTGTTGATTTAGCTAGAGACATAAATAGCACATAAACACAGGATCTAATAGTCTAGAACATGTTGATCAATAACATTGCGGAATTTGGTAGGGCTATGCTTATACCAGTGCTTGAAGTCGCCATTAGAGCTTCTTGAGTAGATGTAGTCGATGTAGATGAGTTGATGGAGGGCTCGGGATGATATCTCAGCTTCTCCTTCAACGTTCTTGGCTTATTCCAGCGGTTTCCCTCCGGGCGCCAACGAGATTGGCCCGGAACAGGACCTCGAGCTTCTGCCTCTTCCAGCTCCCTTAGCGATCGGTGTTTTGGTAGGCTGTTTGTTTGTTGGACGTGAGAAAACAAGCCTAAACCTCTTCATTATATAGTCTGGAGCTGTAGAGGCAGGGCTGAGAGTCCTACTAGAATTCTAATCTGTCCTCCACGAGTGGAAAACGTGGGGAACAAGTTCCTCACGGTAGAAACTGTGTAGATCACATTAAACAAAATAATTCCAACACCGGTAGCTTGAAGGGTTTATGGACATTCAATATCAATGTCAGTAACTGCTCTAAACTGGCTCACATGCTATCCATACCAGTTGTTCTCTTTAGAACCACATAGTTGTTGCTAGCCTCACCTGTGTGTGATCGTCTGGGCTATAATTTTTTTTTTCTGAAACTATGGCAGGCAGGATGTCGACCTAGCAAGCATTTGCATACAAGATTTCGGAAACAAAGGCGAAAGGGAAAAAATGATACATCTCTAGGTAATTACATCAGACAACTTCCCACTCCAAGAGGGAAGGAGCCACAACTCACATTTTGATCCATATATATCTTCACTACTACTCGAATTTAATATGCAGGAGGTTTTACAAAATGATTGTTATGTTAGAAATATGCCCTAGAGGTAGTCATTTTTTACCGAACCCCTAGAGATAATCAGATAGATGAACGATCATATTTTGTTGTATCCATGATATATTGTTTATTTATTGAATATCCATGAAAGACAACTTGTATTGATTGGCAAATATGTGAATTGTTTGTGAAACTCCTTTACTTGTATGGTTATTCTAAAGTTGTCCCTATTTAGTTGGAATTGATGACTAGCACATGTATTAGTTGATGACTATGTTTCACAAGTCATGGATATAGGGATGTCGAACTAATAATGTGGGCGCATGTATGACATGTGGCTGGATCGACCCAACGTGAGACATTGTTGCATAGTTCCTCTTACACAACTTGTACGCTATGTCCTTAGACCTGAGATTGTCGTATGTACTCAAGATGTGAACCGACCTGCTTTAGGAGCTATGAAACGCTACTCCGTACCTGGCTAGTTATAAAGGTAGCTTTTGGGTTTGTCATGAAGCATGCTATGAGGCCAAGTAAATCTAAATGGGATTTGCCCCTCTCTATTTGAGAGAGATATCTATGGCCCCTCAAGTCATCGGATAAAGAAGTGCATGGTTGTGCTAGAGGTTAAGTGTTAACCTATTGAAGTATTCGGAATCACAACATTGAGAAAGAGAGGTCAGCTTGGAGGTAGACTGAATATCATGGGGGCAAAGGAAATAGCATGCATGTGAGATTGTTGTAGTTCTTCTGATAAATCTTTAGTCACGTTTAGGAGTTGAAATGCCTTACTAGAGGCCGTTGTCAATTATTGGACCGAATAGGAGTAATCGGGCCATGTCTACTCATATATGAACTCATAGGGTCGCACACTTAAGGGGTTGGAAGCTTAGTTCAGATAGGATCCAAATTAGACCAGGTTTAGAAATACTAATGGGCCTGGGGATCAGAAGCTCATTAGGGACGCCTATAAAAGAAGGGTTGGGGCGCACGTTTTAGGGCAATCCACGCACTTGGCAGCCGCTGCCAATCCCCACGCCCGTGTCGATGTTGCTCCCGCGGACCTAGCAGTCCGGGGCATGACGCTTCCTCCTCGTACGTGTGGATACCTCAGAGGTGCTGCATCTGGAGCACAAGGACGAGTCACACTAGAGGGACGTAACGGACTTGAGCAACTGCACTGTCTATCATAACGCGCTTCATCTACATCGAGACGGTTCCATTGCATCTGCACGTCTAGTGGTAATTCTGTGATCTATAACAGCAGTAGTTCCTAGTTTATGGGGTAGAAAATTTTGATTTGCGCTTGCATAGCCTCCCCATATCCCTACATGTTATGCGTACAAGGACACGTGAGGTATTAAGAATACATCTTCGATGAATAGGTCTTATCCTCATTGGTGCAGCGTGAATAATATTAAATTGCAAAAACTTATATATACCAATCGAGGAGCGCTGGAAAACTGTGAAATTTGTAGAAACCTTAACAGCCTAGATCTGTATTTGGACTTCAGGTAACATTGAGTTTAACCGGAGAATACTTAAAGGCTTTCAGGCCATGATGATACTTGGTGGTCAAAGGGGTTGGGGCGATCAGATGTTTGGTGCTTAAATAATTTGTTTCTCCCAGTTCGTTCTTTTTCTAACCATTTTCTAACATGGATCTTGTCAAAAGAAAATAGTCCATACACTCAAAAACCATTAACCTCATCGGTCCATCGATGTCGGGCCAAAATGCCCCGCTTCATTTAAGTCAAGAAAGCGGTTATAAAAGCGCCAACTCGCATAAGGGCCTCAAATGTGCCGGTGTTACTATTTGGCCGGCTCGTTTAAGTAAACGTGCCGGCCCGAACAAAAACCGGTAAGAATGAGCGTCCATTGTAACCAGTGTGAAATATGCCGGTTAGAATATTCCATTGTTGAATCGGTGCCGAAATAAACCGCTTTGCATTGGAAAAAGCATCTTGCTTGATAGAAGCTGGTAGCTTGAAGGGTTTATGGACACTCAATCTCCATGTCAGTAACTGTTCTAAACTAGCTCACATACTATCCTTACCGGTTCTTCTCTTTAGGACCACATAGTTGTTGCTAGCCTCACCTGTGTGTGATCGTCTAGGCTATATTTTTTTTCTCTGAAACTGTGGCAGGCAGGATGTCGACCTAGCAAGCATTTGCATACAAAGATTTCATTATATCCATGATATGTTGTTTATTTATTGAATATCCATGAAAGACAACTTGTATTGATTGACTATTATGTGAATTGTTTGTAAACCTCTTTTACTTGTATGGTTATTCTAAAATTGTCCCTAGTCGGAGTTGATGACTAGTACATGTATTAGTTGATGACAATGTTTCACAAATTATGGACATGGAGATGTCGAACTAATAATGTGGGCGCGTGTATGACAGGTGGCTGGATCGACCCAAAGGAGACATTGTTGCATAGTTCTCTCTTTACGCTACCTGTAAGCTATGTCCTTAGACCTGAGATTGTCATATGTACTCAAGATGTGAACTGACCTGCTTAGGAGCTATCAAATGCTACTCTGTAACTGGGTAGTTATAAGGGTAGCATTTGGGTTTATGGTGAAGCATGTTGTGAAACATGGTCAGTCAAGATGGGATTTGCCCCTCTCTATTTGAGAATGATATCTCTAGGCCTCTTGAATGATCGGATCAAGAAATGCATACCCGTGCTAGAGGTTTATTGTTAACCTATTGGAGGATTCCGAATCACAACACTGAAAAAGAGAGGTCAGCTTGGAGATAGAACAAATATCATGAGGCGAAGGGAATAGCATGTATGAGAGATTGTGGTGGTTCGTCTGATATGATCTTTACGCACATTTAGGAGTTGGCATGCCTTACTAGAGGCCGCTATCAATTATTGGGCCGAGTAGAAATACTCGGGCCATGTCTACTCGTACATGAACTCATAGGGTCACACACTTAATGTGACAGCCCAAGGCTTAATACAATTGATAGATTACTCATACCAAGAAGAAACTTCTTTTTCGGAAGCTCATCTCGAAAGAACTCCGAAGTTAAGCGTGCTTGACCCGGAGTAATTCTGGATGGGTGACTGATTGGGAAGTCCTTCCCGGATGCGCACAAGTGAAGACAAACTACGCAGAAAAGACGTGTGTTGGTCGGTGAGGGAATTTTAGAGGTCCTATAGAGCTGCCAGGTGTAAGCGGGCCCGACCTCGGGAGGCGGCACGTTACAATTGGTATTAGAGTTGACTCTCCTGGTTTCATGGGCGCATGAGGTCGCAGTTGCGCAGGCATGGTGCGCATGGCTGGTGTGGGCCTAGAGTGGTCAGACAGCATGACACATGCGCTGTCACTGGGCATATGGACGTGGCCGGAGGGTACGTTCCTGGCCTGGGGTCGACCGACGAGGGCGTCGGTCTCCTAAGGGAGTGAGATTGGGACAGCCCAGGGCTTAATAGGATTGATAGAATAGTCATACCAAGAAGTTGCAACTTCTTTTCGGGACACTCATCTCGAAAGAACTCCAAGTTAAGTGTATTTGGCCCGGAGTAATTTCAGGATAGGTGACCGACCAGGAAGTCCTTCCCGGTCACGCACGAGTGAGGACAAACTGCGCAGAAAAGACGTGTGTTGGTCTGTGAGGGAATTCTAGAGGTTCTAGAGAGCTGCCAGGTGTAAGTGGACCCGGCCTCGGAAGGCAATAAATTACACTTAAGGGGCTAGAAGCTTAATTAGGATAGGATCCGTTATCCAAATTAGACCAGGGTTAGAGTAGTAATGGTCCTCGGGATCAGAAGCCCATTAAGGACGCCAATAAAGAAGGGGTGGGCGAACGGATTAGGGAAATCCACGTACTAGGTAGCCGCCGCCAATTCCCATGCTCGCGCCGACATTGCTCCCATGGACATAGCAGTCTGGGGTGTGACGCTTCCTCTCCGTACGTGTGGATACTTCAGAGGTGCTGCATTTGGAGCACAAGGACAATCCGCACAAGAGGGATGTGACAGACCTGAGTGCATGCATGCATCTGACGAGGACATGTGAGGTGTTGGGAAAATCTTTGATGAATAGGTCTTCTCCCCGTTGGTCCAACGTGAATAATAGTAACAAAGTCAGAAAAAAAAAGAGAGAACAGAAAAGAAGAGGAGATAAGGTTGAAGAGAGAAGAAGAGATAAGGGAGAGGGAAAAGAAAAAGGAAGGGGGAGAGGCCTACCCGCCCGCGTCTGCTGCACCTGTGGCTTTTGGAGATCCCCGCGCTCGCTTTTTGCACCGGTGCTAAATGTGCTCAGGCACATTAGCACCGGTTGGTGGCTACCACCGGTGCTAATAGGTGGGCTTTAACACCGGGTTTTATCACCAACCGGTGCTAAAGCCTTCCCATCTTTTTTTCAGCCTCCTAACCTTCAGACCCGGTAAGTCAAAAAAAAAAAAACTTCAGACCCGGTGCTAAAGCCCCATTAGTACAAGTCCAAAAATGGCTGAACCATATGAGGGAGGCGGATAGCTCCTTCTCTAGTAGTTCGTTCTTGTTGCTAACCATTTTCTAACATCGATCTTGTCAAAAGAAAATAGTCCATATATTGGACCCTGCTTTTGGTTCAGTCTCAGGGCCGAAAAATTTACCGCAAAATATGCTAGTTCTTAGCTGGAATTTTTGCAACCGCTAGTAGCGGACATAGGAATAGCGGAATTGAAATATCGACGCTTCTCTAAAGGAGCACAATGCATGTACTAGTCACGTGTCAGAATAATAAGCTAAACTCATGCTGTCGTGTCATGGTTGTTCTTCCAAGTCACCCTTGTAATGATACTTTGCGCATGTTTGGATGGAAGAGTAAATGGGGTAAATGGAGTAAATTTGCTCTAATTTACTTCAAAGGTGCCAAACGTGTAGGGGTAAATGGGATGAGGCAATTGTTTTGCCCCTAAAGAGTGTCAAATAGAGGCAACTATTTACCCCTCAATCCAAACATCCCATGGAGCAAATTTGTTAGGGGGCAAATAAAAGAGACAAAACATTTGCCTTGGAATAAATATTTACCCTCTCAATCCAAATAGGGCCAACCACGCCCTTTAAATTCCCTGCAGGTGCAGGCCTGCCATATTTCCAACAGCACTCCTTGATTCTCAAAAAAAAAAAAAAAAAAAAACAAACAGCACTCCTTGAGAAGCCATTTATATATATATCCTTCAGCCATTGCTCCCAGGCAACACGTTTCCTGTCTTGCCTTGTTTTTTTTATGAAACAGGAGAGGTTTCCCCCTACTGATTAAATATATATAAGAGAGAACCAATAAAGTTCAAGGTTACAAACTTACAAAAGGAACTCAAGAGACAAAGAAAGTAAGAAAAAAGATCATTAAAATTACGGTAAAAGCTTTCCATCCATTGGGTCATCTTTTGCGGCAGGTCCTTCTTTGCTCTTAGGATAACCAGAGCAAATTCTTTCTTGCCTTGTTCACATCATTTTGCCGTAAACCGCGATCTACGAATGCAGCAGTGTCCCGCTTGGGAATGAGCAGCATTGGGAAAGGTGTTGTGCAGACAGGCTGTCTCCATGGGTAGTAATCCAAGGCAAATCGAACGCATTGATTGCCACCGAGGTGGATCAGGTCCTAGACAAAGAACTGGCACTATGTAAAATAGTGTCAAAGAAGACATTTTACTCGGTGACGCAAATTGCAAAACACGTCACCTATAGTGTATCAGTGACGCGTTTTATCAACACGTGTCACCCGTATTTGTTGATTATTCCTATAAAAATAAAACGCATCACGATTATGACCTATTGGTGACGCGTCTTAACAAAACACGTCACCAATAGAAGGCCATATGATAGGTGACACGTTTGGTAAAAACGCGTCACCAATACGCGAAGCCATCGCAGACACCGTCCAATAAAAATCACGTCTGCAATGGCAAAGACGAATAGAGAAGACTCGTTTACACAAAACGCGTCACCTACCGTTTATACCTCGGACCCGAAATTTCTATCCAATTTAGTTGATTCCGCATCCACACGTTGACGTCCGCCCCATCCCCAACCACACCCGAACGGCCCCGAGCCTGCCTCCCCGTTCTCTCCCCCATCTCCACACACTACGCCGCTGCCGCGCCTGCCTCTCCTCCGCCCGCTGAATATCAATTTAGTCTAGTTAAATATTCCAACAGGGATAACTAATTATTCTGGTTACTTTACATATATGCCAATAGGGATAGCTGCTTGCAACCTTTTCGGCGGCATCTATTATTAAGATAAATCTTTTCAAAGTCGTTCTATAAGCTGAGTTACTGTCAGTTTCCATTGATCCAGGCTTTCTGTGCTTCAGATACCGCAGTGCCCAATACTTGGTGGCTGACTGATGCTCTTGTTTTCTGTGCTTCAGACCGGACAAGTCAAATGCCTACTGAAAATGGTGCATGCCTATGTTTCATTGCTTAAGATTGCTGTAACTTTTGTGTTACATTATAGACATGCTTATATGATGTAAATGGTGCAAGGAATATTACTAACATTGTCTCAAAATGAAAATTAAAGTTTAGTTCTTGTACATGTAAGAATGAAATTAGGTAGAACAACACCATTCTTGTATATGTAAGTTGAATTGAAATTGAATCATCAGATTTCCAACTAACATTACATATAAGAATTACATTAGGTAGAACAGCACCACTTTTGGCATGACTGCATTGTAATGTAATGTTGTTCTGTTTATTCACCAAGTCTCCTTTCATTCGAAATGCATTGCTGCAGCTCCACACTGATTATTATATATTCATGGGAACAAAACTGTTAGAACATTTGGTATGCCAAACTGCTTTCAGGCTTTTATTGTAACTACACCTTCTTTCTTAATTTTCAAGTGAAACAATTAACAGCTATGCCCAGTTTTTTTTTTCAAGTAGGAGCCTAATCCGATGCTTAATATATGGACAGGGAAAGGTTGAAGATGTTACCAAAGTACAAACACTACTGTTCTATGCTACTCTACCAGATTGGGTTAATAAGGTAAACTCACTTCATAAAAAAAGCTTCTAAAATTTGCTTTAACATTTTGTAGGTTATATTCCAAATTATTTAAATGAAATGCTTGTCCTTAACCCTATAATTGCACATCTGGTATAATTTACTGATCATACCCTTCATAGTTTAAATATGGGCATCACTTGGAATTTCTTGCATATTTGACTTGGTCAGCTTAAGATTTAGTTTAGGATAACTTAAAATCACTGGCACATGAAGCAATCATAATATAATACTTCTAGGCAATGCATAATTCACTGCTCACATGAAGCAATCATAATATAAATGCCTAATAGATTGTGTATTTCCTCTAACCGTTTTATTTGTTTGTTCTGGTATTTACAGATTGTTGCTCTGTACCGCTTGTACCCCTTGTAACTGAACAATATCAAGTAGAAGAACAACTTAGAAACAGTAAAATGTCAGGTATCCTTCTGTTTGTCTAATCACACTAGTGAAAATTATCTGTGTAGTGCTTTGGCGGCTCCACTTTAATCTTTTGTTACTTGCAGTATCATATAAAATGATGTATCTATGTCTTTCTAAAAAACCCATTGTGCTGAATGAAAGGGGCCAAATTCACCAATTTCAATATGTGGCATCTTATAAAACATTGGTTGTTCTTCTAGTGATGGTACTGTCTATATGCTGTGTCTTAACAAGGAGCGAGGAGAGGCTGCTCTCAATCAAATAAGATCCAAAACTGGGAATAAAATGTCCATCTATAGGTATGATGCTTATTGATTCTCCTACATGTTTGGAAGATTCAACTGCTGATGATGTGAAGTAGTTACGAGAAAATAACTCTTGAAACTGTTATCATTTGACAGATGTGTGACCTTTCATCTATCAATGAAGTCAAATCATTTGCAACAAAGTTCACTTCAATGGATAAACCACTATGTCCTTGTGAGTATTACTGTTCAAGCAAACTGCACTACTCTGTAACATTCTGAAACAAATAATTTATTTTGAGACAAGTGTTTGCCGGTAGTGCTTGTGTGTATCGCTAGCAGGTCTAAATTGATTTTTGCTGACTGAAAGTGCCAGGATTATTCTAACAAGAAAAGGATGGGTGCAGTACTGATTTGTCTTTGTATCTCTGGTATTCTGTTGTACTTCTGGTCTGTTTTGTTTGTGTGATGACTTGTGTCATGTGTGCCTGTTTCTCTGATGGCTGCTTAATCTTTTTCCCTTTCTGTAGGTTTTGATATCTTGAAGATTCATTAAAGAAAATGAACTTGGTGCATTATATTGATCTGAAAATGTGAGTTGTATAAAGAATAATGTGAGCACTTTCGTCCTCTTTAAATCTTTATCTCTGTTGTACATTTGGGTCACTGTGTTGAGCGGTAACTAGGAAATTGTAGATCACCCAGCATGTTATTTCTTTATACCAATAAAAAAAGAATATATGAAGCGTATTATGTGCCTAGTAATGCTTGCATTATAGACACAACAATTACAGTACTGGGAGAAAGTTCACCTGGTTAGCTAACCCCTTTTTTAATCTTTCTTTGCCAAATATGGTTTTCCCACTGCCAGCCCGCTTTGTTGGTTTGTTTCCAGAAAGCCAAATGATGCATCTGTTTTTATTTCTTCAACAGTTCTTAGTCACTGAAACTCTGTCAGAGCCAAATGATGTATTGTGACCAGTAACATGTGTTGGTGTGTAGTGGCCTTTCCTACAGTCTTCCAGATTAGCATCTCCATGTGGTTTTAAATCATAATTTGTTTTACTAGACAACTATTGTCCAGATTAGCTTCTTCATGAGCCATATACCAAACCTAAAATTAGACTCATGTGCCATTATAGTTACAATTATAGCAAGAGAATACTCCTGTACCATGGCACTAAATAAGCTTCAGGTACGTAATATATTTTGGCTACTTCATAAGCATGTGAAGGATTTATACTAGTTGATTTTGTCCTGTAATTTGGTTTTTATCAAAGCCTTGGCACATTCTCACTGGTTATACATCACCTTGCACTACTGATACTAATCTGATACTGCATTTTCCTTTGCAGGAGGCGACAATGAAGGAAGGAAGTTATTACACGCTACTAATTCTATCATCACATTGCAGAGAATGCACAAAGAACATCTTCATTTGGGATTGCCTTCTAGGTCGTTGGAAACTTCTGTGCTTTTAAGGTCTTGCGTGGATCGGTGAACAGATATTAGATCATATTGCTAATTGCTTGTTCTTGTGATTGTCTATAATATGCAATCTCTTGTGAATAAGCATCACTTAATGTTAACATAGGATCCTCAGTTTTTAGAGATGTTCACTCTATGCATGTCAGTGAATCTTAACATGTACAGATGTATTTATGAACAATTGTTGTTGTCAATTCTCTTCTGCATATAACTGTGATCAGAGGAGCTGTGATGTAGGTATAGCCCATTTACTACCCAGCATATTTTCGTTTTTTTTTTGTTTTTTCATTTTATCACCGGAGACGCGTCATTGGTGACGCGTTTTTGGAAGATATGTCACCGATGACGTCATTGGTGACGCGTTTTTGCGAAAAACGCGTCTCCGATTACAATCATCGGTGACGCGGATTTTTCCGCGTCACCAATCTTCGTCAGATCGGTGACAAACAAAGGGTGACGAAAAAAATTTTCGTCTCCAAAGGCAGTTGAGACGCGTCTGTGATGGACTTTCTTTACATAGTGTGGGGTGGCTGGATCGCGCATGCCTTTTCTTTGCCTCGTTCTCGTGCATGCGAAGCTGCTTCTCGATACGCAACGAGGTAGCAACGCTACCAGGTCTATTGTGCTTGTGGCCATTTGCTGTTGTGTTTCCGTATCCAGATTCTAGCCTGGATGATTTACGCAGGCTTTCAAATGTTATACTGCCAATTGAGTCCGTTACAATAGTAATTATTTTTTTAATTCAATCAAATTCCTCTTATGGATTCCCCTTGTGCTCTATCCACCACGCACTGCAATTGTTAATCGCGTTTTTCATTGAACTAATAAAAGGCGATATCCATGTGAGACCAGTACACCAGATTTTTAAAAATATATAAGAGCATCTCCAAGAGCCTAACTAAATCTCTCTCTCCATATTTCTATTTAGCTATACATTTAAGATTCGTTCTCCATATTTTGGTACACTCCAACAGGGAAACCACTCTCCATATTCCCATAGCCGAGCACCACCCCCGCCACCATCTTCCCGAGCTCCTTTTTCCCCTTCGGCTACTCCAGCAGCTTATTGGCACTGAGCTCCCTCCAGCAGTCACCTCTATCTCCAGCCCTGTCAACCGCAAGAGCACCACCATCAGCCGCAGCACATCGGCGCCCTCATCCCCTTCCTCCTCCTTGAGCCCCTCCTCTCTTCTTGCGCTCCACTCTTCCCCAACCATGGCGACAACACCGAGTTCCACCAGTGGCACCTCCCTCTCCAGCCGCTCCCCCTCGACTCCGTGTTCCTCCCCTCGCACGGCCGCAGGCCAGGCACGGACAGCTAACCGAGGGACCTCCGCTCCCCTTCCTACCATAGTACCTAGAAGAGAAGAAGAAGATGAGCGGCAACTTGCATCTGCCGCCGGGTTTCCGGTTCCACCTGACGGATGAGGAGCTAGTGATGCACTACCTCTGCCGCCGCTGTACCGGCCTGCCCATCGTCGTTCCCATCATCGCCGAGATCGACCTCTACAAGTTCGACCCATGGCAACTGCCAATTTTTTCATCTTGGTCGATTGCATCGTACCCTACATTGATGGTAGTGATTTTGATCGATCTGAACCTGACAGATGAATGAACTGATCATGAATGTCTGATTGATTGCTATGCAAGGATGGTGGTATATGGCGAGAAGGAGTGGTACTTCTTCTCCCCGCGTAACCGCAAGTATCCGAACGGGTCGAGGCCGAACTGTGCAGATGGGGCAGGATACTGGAAGAACACATGCGGCTGACATAGCAGGCCGGTGACACGGTCATGGATCCCAACACGATAGGCGGGCGACTCAAGCGTGACAGGAGGGCCGTGCTGTGCATCTTGCCTTCCGCCGACGAAGGGCACAACGGGGAGGTTGATCTTGAAGGGTATGGTGAGCTTGGGCGGCAGCAGCGCCGGCAGCGACCATGCACTACGGGAAAACCCGAAGTTGCCGAGTGCTAAAAGTTTGCTGAGTATATTTTTTTCAAACACTCGGCAAAGAGCTTCTTTGCTGAGTGTAAAAAAAAGACACTCAGCAAAATAAAAACACTCGGCAAAAGCCCTGCATAAGGCAGTCCATCAACTGGCGGAAGGAGGTGATGGTGAGTGAGGCGGCTCGCGATAAATGGCTAGCGGAGGGGGCTGCATATCGAGCCAGATAGCGAAGAAGGAATTTGAAGAGGCTGTTGGATCTTATTTTTATCCCAGTTTTTGTATTTTAACTACCCAACTCGTTTTACAGAGAACCTTGATCTTTAGGAGATGCTCTAACTGGAGTTTCCTTTATCTAAAAACCTTGATCTTTAACACCCTGAGAAGCTTATGAAAAGTACTATACGTTTCCCAAAGTTTAGTCTATAGAGAAAATTTGGGACGATTGAAAATATTGGGAGCCATCTGTTTCTAGAAATATGAAGGTGGATATAAAAGGAATACCTCCAAGCACCTAAGGAGTAGTAACAGGAAGTACCAAATTGGTAGGTGCAAGTACAGAAATAGTGGGACAATAATAAATTTATTTATTTTTCATTATTTAAGAAGGGTATATGAGTAATTTAATTTAAGTTTTTAATTAAAATATAAAGCAGGCATTTTAGGTTGGGGGGACTTTTATAAGCATTGGAAAAGAACTCGTCTAAATATACCCCTAAAGTTTTCTAAACCAACCAGTACACATGCGCTAAACCAGCACATGATGATGATCTAGTCCATCCTTTACGCCTAGCATGTGCTGGTTACCCATAGAGCCATACTTAATTCACTGCAGACATAGGCCAACCAGCACATGCGCAAAGCCAGCAGAACATATGTACTTGAACTCTTTCAGGCCATATTTCCAACTCCTTCCAACAAACTCTTCTCTATATAAGGTACCCAGCCTTCTCGTCTTTTGCTTCGATGCGCATCTTGCATATGTTTTACCTGGTTATATCATTTTTCTTTGGTCAATGAGTGCAGCCAGGACTCTAAACAGCTGGGCTTGGGAATGAGCAGCATCGGGGAAACGTGCTCTGGACCCAGCCCATCTCGCTGGGCTTCCATGAGCATGGTTGCAGATGAACTACCGTACTACCGTACGTCAGCACCGCCTTGCTCATGGGCTTCCATGAGCAAGGCTTGAACAAACAGACTGGGCAGAGAAGATCGATCACACGCCTTAATCTTATTCGTCGTGAAAATAAAGCAGCACTGGCTAAACACGCCTGTGCTGCTGTTGGCAACACTACCACCGGCACCAGCTTTGTCGGCCGTGGCCGTTTGCTGCCATGCATGTTGCCGTATCCTAACTAGCTTCTGGCCTGAAGTGCAACGCTGCAGTTTGAGTTGCACATTAATTTGCAGTGGGGTTGCATCGGATAATTCTGTCCTAGTACAATCAAGCCAACAAGGAACAAGCAGTAGGGAAGACATTCCAATCTGTCTACTGCCATGTATTGCCTCAAGAAACGAATGATTGTTAAACAAGTCCAATCTGAGACTTGCAGGTCATGCTCTGTCCTGTCCACCAGGCTATTAACTTTTCTGTGGCGATGATGAAATCCAATGTTGAAAACGTAGCGTTTTCTTTGAAGGGAAAAGGTGAAACAAAAGTAGAAGATGCTAGAAAAATGGTGAAAGTTTAAAATTTAACTGGACTAAAGAAAATTTTAGTAGCAAAATATGTTTGAAGTGAGATCTGGAATTTAGTTGTAAGCCTAATGAAAAATTGAATTTGAAACAATTTGATGTTGTAACCAATGTTTAAACTAAACAATTTTGGTAGTGAAATGTGTTCTTTGTTGTTTAAATTTCTTTTCCCCCACTTAGTTCTTGTTTCCAACTATTTCTACCATGGGTGTTGTCAAAGACACATATCCCAGCCGATTGGGCCATACCCCTGGTTCTGGTTCGGGGTCAAAGCTGAAAGCCCTGGTACTAGGAGTAATGGAACTGAAATATTGATGCTTCTCACAAGGAGTGATGCGTTAATGTGTGTTGGAATGAGGTAAATACATGCCTTCATGCCATGGTTTCAAGTCTACTGCAACTGCATGCTGGCCTGCACATGTGCACAACGCTGCAAGCAGCAGCAGCCTTTGAATTATCTTAATTAGGCTATATTTCCAGCTCCTTTGCAAAGCCATTTTATAGGATACCGTACCTCCTCACCTCTTGCTTTGATCATGGAATGCTGCAGGCATGAAGCCGTACGTGTAGGACTCCAAAAACTACTTCACCATGGAATGAGTAGCACTGGGAAAAGGCGATCTCGAGCAAGATCGGTTCCGTGGGCTCTTATGAGCATTCGGACGCATCGATATCCATCAAGGGTCGTGGCCTAGCCAAACAGACTTACTAAGTGAGTCACGCCCTTTACTCCTCATGCCCAAGAAACAGCTACGTACATCTACATGTTCCGCCGCGAGACAAACAAGTGTGCTCCGACCAGTGCTGCTCATGGGTTGCAACACAGCCTATGTTGGCCCTTTGATGCTATGTTGCCCTATCTTAGCAGCAGGATCAGACGATTTGTACACCCACTCCAAATGCAACAGTTCGGCTCGAGTTCAGCATTTTCACTAGGGTTGCATTGGATATTTTTTCCTAGCGCAATCAAACTTAATAGGAACAGGTAAAGTCCTGGCATTTTAATCTGTCTAGCACCGCAAGTACTACTGCAAGAAAGGAAGGGTATTAAACATGTTTTTAATTTCACATTAAAAACATGCGGATCCAAACCAGTGTCAAATATACAACGTTCCACGTATTATTGGTGCCCCCTTGTGTTCTGTCCACCACGCACCCTAACTGTTGGCGATTTTCATTGAACACACACACACACACACATACACACACACACACACACACACACACACACACACACACACACACACACACACACACACACACACACACACACACACACACACACACAGGGCAAAACCAAGAATTGGCTGTTGAGTATGCAGTGGCTCTCCTGTTTCAAGTGTCTTGGACAAAGCAAAGTTACAAGTTTCATGATTGAACACAGACACGTCATAATTTGCATGAGCTGCCACATGGTGGATGGAATAAAGGATAATTAGTTTCCAGGTTGCTAAGTTGTAAGCTGGAATTGGATCCGTCCACCACCATGCATGCAGCTTAATTATCTATTTTAACTGAGCTCCCGCGGAATTCAGATTTTTACATACATACATTTTCACACGCTTTACATTAGGAAATGACGATTCAGTAAAATTAGTAAGCGTTGATGTGCTAGAAAGCCCGCTGCAATTTCTATCTAACATGGCTAGCTGGGATGCTCATGCAGTTAAAAACAAGGATATATATAGCCATTTCGTCCCTCTGTCTTCTGGCGCCATAATATGTCTATGTTTCTGTCATGTGTCATTAAACCCGCATCTGTCATACTTTAAGAGTAAGTATTTTGGACGACAAAGCAAAGCAAACCAATTGTTGCGGCCTTCATTTCAATATATAGCCATGTATGTTACAAAGGATGGAAATCCCATGTATAAGGAAATGCATACACGTTAGTGCCGGCTCTAGGCTGACCGGCACTAAGTGCCACGCACCAATGTGAGTTTTTCTGGTAGTGATAATAATCCCGGCAAACAGTCAACCAAAGGCAAACGTGTACCTGCTAGGGCGCAAACGTGCCTGCTACGAATGGGCAGCACCAGGAAGCAATCCAACTAGGTTGCCACCGTAGTCATGGTGGTGGCATGGCATGGGGCGTAGGAACATACCCCACGACAAGCTTCAGCCGCAGACGTGGGTACACTGTGAATTCGATGTACTACGAGATGGAGAATTTCTATAACAGTGTCCACAAGTGGTTGCCCATGCTACAGGTGATTGTCAATGCTCAAGGGTAGACAGTAACAAAATCGAACTTGCCCCAGCCAAAATCGCGCCTTTTGTCTAATTGAGCTTTCTAATACATTTTTTCAGTCCCTCTTGTGCATTAATTTTACCTCGCAACTCCTGTTCTCCAAATTTATCTTGTTCAGGTCCAATCTATGCGTTTCCCCTTCTCTTCCTACAAAGATCAGAACAATTTTAATTTCAAAATGGGTGTAATGATATGATCAAATCCGTGGCATCAAACTTCTTGCTCAAAATGGATGAAAAAAGGAAATAGTGCAACTAACTTTGGAAATCATGAATGTTGCACTCGCTCCGTATTGAAATAGAAGTCGTTTTGAACAATGACATGGTCTCCAAAATGTAACTTTGACTTCTTATTTTTCTAAAAATATTTAGTAAAAAATAATATATTTATACTTTTATAGAAATACTTTTGAGACAAATCTATTCATATGTTTTCACATTTCCAAAACTTAACGAATTAAAAGTTATTCGTGATTTATATTCCCAATGTTTGACTTTAATCTTGTCCAACACAACTTCTATTTCAATATGGAGGGAGTATCATTAGTCCACAACATGCAAGGATGTCTGCCTCAACTAAAAACGTAGATGCATCGACAACAATGTAGCGTGTTGAACGTGCTGTTGCAACTGAATAGATAAGGTTGCAGAGGTTCAGAGCAAGCAACTGATAATGTTCTTCTCATAATAACTTCCTGTTTGAAAAAGGTTCAGAACCTTGTTTTCTCAAGCCAAATAAATATTTCTTAGAAATAAATATAACCCTGTGCATATTACAGTTTGTACCGATTATATTAAAAAGCAGGAGTAAACTCAGCCTGGCAGTACAACTACTCTCACAACAACGACTACCAACAAACGGCAGGTTAGACTGGGATCTCAACCCATGACGCACAACACACAAAAAAACACTCCACAGGCGCGAAACCATCATCCGTCTAGCACCACGCTGCACTGCCAAAATCCATGAAATTGGAGATTATGTTGATAAGTTGTCTGCACCGCAAGCGCGATCGTCACTTATGATGTTCCATGCCGAACTAACCGCTGCCATGCGGTGCTGGCTGTCGTAGTCCGCTACACGCCATGTAGCCAACACGCCTTCTCTCCACCATGGAGCCATGCTGCCACCGTGTTCAGATCACACACACCCCGTTGTAGAACTCTCCTGATCACAACCATGTGTCAGTTGAAGTAAAAAAGGAGACGCACCGCATCACATCGAAAAGGTCAAAGCTATGGAGGACAGATCGCCGCCGAAGTGTCGATGCAACAATGAACATACCAATTAAACGACTGTAGCACCGCACAAGGTCCTTGTCCCTCCAAAGCTAAGTCAAACGTGGGCGCGGGGGTGGGGGGGGGGGGGGGGGGGGAGGGTGTCGGAGTCACCGTCGCACAACACTCTTCGAAGACGTCACCTTAAAGCAAATGGTTCTGCCACCGGACTTCTCCTGCCAAGAAACCGCACAAGCTTCGCCCATCGCTCTTGCCGCCCGCCACCACTACCACTCCCATCACCAACCGGTTGTCCCCCGCGCCACCCGGCCGTCCGCCACCCTCAAAGCCTTTCTAGAGCTGTCATGGCTTAGCGCAACCCCAACCCCGAAACCTAAGGAGGCGGCCATGGCGGCGCCACCGCCAGCCTTTTCGCACAGCTTGGCGTACCGGTCAGCGGCTCCACCCAGGGGGGTTGGGGGGGGAGGGGGGGGGGGTGGAGGGGATTTATCGCAACAATCGCGAATTCTCCTGCCAAATCGGGTGATATTTGTCTTGGTCGCACCCTATGGCTGGAACCATCAAATCAAGCTTACCGAATAATTCTTCCTCACGCAACTGAAGCTAGGTACACATGATCGAGCAGCTCTGGAAAAAAATGATATGCATGAATGCTGTTTGCCAGGATTAATCTACGTAGTTGGGAAAGGAAAGAGAGCGAGATTTTGGATGAATGTTTGATTAGGAGAATGCCCACATAAGTTAGTCTTTTCTGAGCTATATGTGTTATGTAACCAAAACGGGTGGTCGGTGGCTAATGTCCTCAACAAACGGGAACTTACCTTCCGGAGAAACTTCAAGGACACAGAATTACTAGAGTGGAATGACCTCGTAGCTTTGGTGCAAATCATCACACTAGATGAATCAGATACGGTGAGGCAGGTGCTAGACCGATCGGCCTCGGCTTCCAGCAACAGTGCCCATGGAGCCAGGTTAGTACCTGTTGGAGACCCCAGCAGGCACTAACTTGTCACCAAAGCCCACCACGCAACAGGCATATGCGAATCTAGCAACAGAAAGAAGTCAAGTTAGTATCGTCTGGTATCCTCTGCTAGCACTAACATCACGTGGAAAATTTAGTGCCGGTTGGGGCCTTTAGACGACACTAAAGTTGGAAACATAGTGTCGGTTGAAGCCCCCAGATGGCACTAAACTGCTTGAAATATATCAGCCTCCTTCTTCTTCCCCTGAGCTCGTGCCATTCATTTGAGCTCGAGCTTCTCTCTCCCATGGCGTGTTAGAGAGAAGGTGCTGCCCACATGTTTTTTTTCAAAAATTGTGGTGATTTCACTCATCCAAGTGGGCCAAAGGTTAGCAACTTTATCCTCTCTTCTTTCATGGTGATTGTTGTTCGTTTCATGCTTTCTGCATAGAGAAATTAATGGTTTTAAAGGTGAAGGAAAATGAGCATGTGTCACACCCATTTTCAGAAGAAAACGAGTCATCTCATATAATAGACAAAAATAAATATCAAGCCAGTGTAAAAAATAAAAGAGTATTAAGTAGCATTATTATAATCCAAAATTGTCTCAAAGAAATAAATAGAGTCTTTTATTTAACGCTGCGAAGAACTCCACTAGGACCTCGTGGTTGCCTGGCAGACGCGTAGCCTAGAACTCCTCAAAGTCGTTCGAAAACTCCTCAAAGCTCTCCACGTTTAAACAAATCCGGGTAGATCGTTGCAAAATAAATAAACAAGCATGAGCAAATGTCATACTCAACAAGTCAACGATAACGAATGACATGCATACACTATATCAAGGATAGACTTTAAGGTTTAGAAATTAGCATTTTAGTTGGCCATGTTTTAATAAGCAAACATAAGTATAACTTTATACCACCCACAATTAATGAATAAAGTAATAACATAGAGATGAAATATGAGCCTCAACAATAAATAAAATGATGTAGATCAAGTTTTGATAGTATTAATAAATATGTGAGGATGCAGACCGCTCGTGACCTTGAGCACGGCTATCATGATAGTTTTAATCCTTGCAAGGTTGTACAGCTTTACCCAGGTATCATACTTTCTGGCCAAGGTTTGCAAAGCCCCATGAGATAATACCTTTGCTGAATGGCCAGGCATCTACTATGAAGCCTTTACAAAGATACACTAGTAAGGATAGCTCGCTAAGCATTCATGATCAGCGTGATGTATAAACCTTTCCAATAGACACAAAGGCTTCCTCCCAAATAGGGGCCGGATTATACACCAACTACAGTCTCTCCCTCTTGCCTCTTGCGAGTAAAGCTACCAAAACTAGAGCATCTAAATAGTTGGCTAAGGCCAGAGCCCATTAGCACTGCAGTTGTACGAGTGTGTCCTAGGTTGTCGCTCCATGTTTCCAATTAAATAAATGATATTATTACCAAGGCATAGCATAATAATGTCAATATTAAATCTGGTTCGGTTAAACAGTGGAGCAACTACGCAAAATCTACAACAACAAATTAATTAAACCACGATTAAGGCAAAATAATTGGGTAAGGGGAGGCTAGGCATGATCTTAAATAGGATTCCCATCAACATTATTATAACATAAATGCAACTAAGGTCGGTTGTGCATGAAATTAAGTTTTCAAGGTATAGTACAAGCATGATCAAGGCAACTTGCCTTCCGCAAACACCGGCAGCTACTCGAACTCCTCTCCCGGGAAATCTCCAAAGCGAGGGTCACCTAACGCTACACACATGCAAGCAAACAAAAGAAAACAATAAGAAATAGTACATCATGAACATGAAACAAACACAATTGTCACACATATAGATTATACGCATTAATACGATCCCAACGATATATAGAATGTGTAAAACGGATAAAAGACGGAAAATATATTATATAAACAAGATTAAGGACTTGCTTGCATAGATTAGAAACTTCCATGGGCCTAATCATAAATAAAAGGGTTGTTCTGTGAGAAAAGTATAAAGGAGCTGGATCGATTTGCAATTAGAAGAATGCTTGAGGGCTTTTCTGCAAAGGTGACTGACGGCGACGACATGCTTGACGGCACGTCGATGTCAAGATGATAGTCATCATCGACTGCCGTTGCTAATGTCAGCATGCGCGGACGGCACTGTGCCGTCGACGCGGTCGTGGACTGCAACGTGGACCTAGTCCACGGGTCCATGGTGGACCGACCGACATACCCCTTCGTGGGCTAAGATCTGAGCCGCTCGGTTTGGATCTGACGGCTGGTGGCGACTCCGACGCGCGGGCGGCGCGGCGGATGGTGGCGTCATGGCCGGAGCAGCGACGCTCGGCCGTTTGGCAACTGCGGAGCATGAAGACGCGCGCAGAGGGCACGGGAGAGCAGCCGAGCTCACCACAAACGCGAAGACGGCATCGGATGCATGAAGAGGTGTGACCGGAGGTGCCGGCGCTCGCTAGGGTTTGGAGTGGGCGGCAGGCGCACGGTGGCGACTAGGGTTTGGGGCTAAAGGGCGCACGAGGGGTGACGACGCAGGTTAAATAGGTGTTGACGGCCATTAGGATCACTTGATGACAGTCAACTCTTTGGGAATAAATAGAGATTCACACTAAGTTCTATTCATAAAATGTTTATTTCTCACGAATTCCACAAGTTTTGGATGAGTTGTGCTTGCAGGTGAAAACAGGTAAAAAGGTGACCAAATTGGGCACAAGCCCTAGGTTTGTTCCAGATGGCCGAACCACTTCTTCAGAGCAAAGCTGTACCAGAGAACATGATCACGCACGTTGAATCCAAAGACGGTTTGATCAGAGGACCCGAGAGGCCTAACATCCCTAACCATGGATCATAGGGCCTGCTTGCATTCAAATCTCGGGCACGATCCGTGTGAACTCGAAGCTGGACATCCATCCAATCATTCAAGGAATACGTCGATGAAACGGAGGGACGACGTGAGCTAGAGGCAGGCCGACCAACCTACCTTAGGCCGGCCAGCCCCTAACAGTCACAGCCACCACGGATCTAACTTGTGCAGAAGGTGGTTGCCAGAGGGGACAGATGGTATCTGGGCCAGCGCCCTGTGCAGGCTATCCGAGTATGTAACATCAGCGTTCTTCAGGCCGAGTGGGAACCGAGCGGCCGACCAACGGAGGGCCTCCTCTGACATGGCGATGTAGTCGGAGAGGGTATTGTGGATGCGATCTAACCCAACGATGATCTCGTCAGGCGAGGGAAATCTGCGCTGTGGCAGCAGGTCCAGGATGCTGTCCCGTAGGGCCAGCATGCCTGGGCGGTTGAAGAGCGGGATAACGATCCGTGGGCGTGCCTCTGAATCCTCATCGTCATATTCGGTCGGATCGGGAAGCACGTCGAGCGCCGGGTCGGACGCGGCGTTGCCAACCGAGCCGGAGTCGGAGGTGTCACTGCTGTGGACTTCAGCAAACAAGCTGATTCCCTCGAGGTGCTTAGGGATCCCCTCGAGGGTTTCAAGGAAGATGACGTCGCGGGAAGGAGCTGCCATCGAGCTAGCTGTTGGTGCCTTGCGATCTCCCCTAGCTGGCGTGCCAACTGTCGGACTCTAGGACCGGCAATCCACTAGGGGCGTACCCAAGTGGTAGATTTATTGGCAAGGGTGATCGCAAGGCTAGGGAGCTCGAGGTAACATAGAGATGCAAGGTTTATACAGGTTCAGGCGGCCAAGAGGCACAAACCCTACGTCCTGTGTTCGGCGGTGTCTTGTATTAATGAACTCGTCAAAGCTCTTGAGCAATGGCGAGTCGGTGGGTGGTTACAACCGGGAAGAAAGAATTGCCCTCAAGGAGCTGACCTAGGCCGCCTTATATAGGCTGACGGCCTAGGGTTACAAGTCGATTGAGATCTAATCCTACTGGCTTATAGTTAGGAAAATAATCTGAGTCGGTTACAACATAATATCCAAATATCCGGGCGCGATATGCCAGCTGGTCGCGCATATCTAGCTTGATCCGGGTGTCGCGCTGCACGCATTGCAGGCTAAGTCTTCGTAGTATTGTCCGACAAGCTCGAACTTTCTTGTGGGTCGGGCCATGAGTCGGCCCACATTGCTGTCAGGCGTGGGCCCAGGCTGAGTGTTATCCTTGTCGGTGAGGGGCCCCCAGGTACCAATATCCCACAGGCTGCCCCATGCTGCACTTCCACGCGACCAACTTTGGCGTGGATGTTAAGCTGGTTGGTGCCATGACGATTATGCCGGCTACCGACCTTGGGAGGCTATAAAAGGCCCCATTCTCTTCACTCCAAGACACACAAACAAGCTCAAGTGAAACACTTGAAAAAGCTCTTCCACTTTTTCCATTTCTTTGATTAGGATTAGAGTTGGGAGTAGGATCGAGTCGAGTCGAGCTTAGCTCGGAAGCCCGGAGTCTTCGGAGTTCTGATAAAGCTCTTAGAGTATATTTAATATATCTAATTCTTTACTTTCAGAGTTTAAGTATTCGCCTTTCTCTATCTCCTTTGTGAGACATAAGTTTTCCCTTAGCTTTAGTTTATAGTTTGGTTTAGCTCTGTCGGGATCCATCTAGCGGGTTTTCTCGCCTCGACTAGAGTTGTAAGATGCCTTTGGAAGGACGGGGATTTACTTTGAAAGGCCTCAGAGGAAATCCTAACACTCAGGTACAAGACGTGGTATCAGGCTTGGTGTTAGCTAGGAAGTGTTGCACCCCACGGAACAGCAGTGGTAGGCGGCAGGTGATGACAGTCATGTCCGTCCTTTGTACTCCACCATGTTCGGGTGTATTCATAACAATAGTGCTGAGCCCGAAGAATACCCCCCATTTCTCACCCTATTCTGCGGTTCTCCCGTTCTAGCCATCGAAGCGAGCTCTGCCCAGTATCTAAGCTAGAGTCTAGGTTAAGGTTATAGCGGCTTTACTCTGAGTAGAAGTGTCCTATGTCCGGTCTCTCCCATCGTCTTTCCTTTTCTATAGATTTGTGGCTCCAGTGTCGCTGGTCTTTGTTGGCGTTTCTTAACGTCACTACTAATTGCTTAGTCGCGCCGCTAGGAATACCGTATGGTAATCTAACAATTGCAAATGAATCTGCAAGTGCACAGATATACTATTGTAGCACTTCACCCTTGAGTATTCCCAAGGGTATCGTATTTCCCAAAGGAAGGCTAGATGTTTCAAGAATGCTATTGCGAATCATGAATATAGCAAAGCATGGATAGAATCATACTCAAGAGAGGGGGTAACAAGATAGATAGATATGATGGTAGTGTGACACACACAAGGGATCAACTCAAGGTCATCTAGGCTAGGGAGAAGGACTAAGAGTTAGCATCTAGGTTCTTATGTACTTCCTATACATGGCATAAGTCAATCTAGAACTATGGATCCATATAAATACACAAGCCGAAACTATGCACTCTTGAAGGGGGTGATAACCTCCCTCGTTGCTTACGCACAACCAAGTTGTTACTCATTTTAGAACTCCTGCAACGAACCTGAACGTGGGTGATTTCAGAGGGTCCAACGGGACTGTCACCACCCGCGGCCTACCCCGGCCAAACTGTGGGGAACGCTCATAATCTCTCGATGATTCCAACCCAAGCACCATGCTTGCATTGTTCACAACATATTGACCACCTCGAGCTATTGAGCTATTGATGAATGGGGCTATAAAGATAGCCAGAGAACCCAAACCAAGGCATAGCTCATGAAAAGCATATAAAGCATGAAACCATACTCTAATTGAACTAGAGCAAAGTTTAACATGCATGAGGGCACTCAATTCTATACTATCAATGCTAGGACTTCACAAGCATATAAGTCAAGCATCATAAGAGAGCAAGAACTTGAGCACAGCTCAACCATGTCATGACAGAGACAAACCATATAAGAAGGAAGTGTATAATCAAAGTAGAATAAAGTCTTCCTAGAACTAAGAGATACAAGAGCCATACCCTTGCTCCGAGAGACTTGGAACCTGAATAGAGCGACTCTAGCCTAACTCCACTAAGCCTAGAGCCTAAAGAAGAGAGTGATTGCCCAAGAGTTGTGTGTCTCATTTGGAGACCCCTCCCTCTTATTTATATGCTCCAACTAGCAATATCTCGAGCGAATATTCCTTGGAGCACCTCAGAACCGACCTTACAAGAGCACCAGGAGCTGACACGTGGAAGCAGCAGACGAGAGGAGCTGAGGCGGTTCGGCCGATCCCACGGTTTGGCCGACCCCTCCTTGGCCTCCCTCGGATTGTGCTTCTTCAGGGTGGCTGACAGGTGGGTCCCAAGTGTTGCCTGCACGTGTGCTCACTGAGTTGAGGCGGTTTGGTCCCTGGTGGGCCCCTCAATCCATGTGATGCACACGTGGCGGCGTCTGATTCGTCGAAAGGTGTCACTTGGATCCTTGAGGTGGATTCTCCTTCCATTTACTTTATTTTTTGCAGGAAATCACCTAAAACCAAATATTCTCTAGGACATGTGGAACTACATTATTCAAAGGGAAATATGCATGTTAGCATTGTAAATCCTTCACTTTAGTAGAGAATGTTGGCGGTTATTTTGGTACTTAACAGCCGCCAACAGTCTTTTAGACCTTCTAACCGGTCATTCATTTGACCATTATCCCTACACTCAAGTGTATTTTGCCTAAGATTAGTGGCTTGGTATTTCTGACAAGACTTATCATTTCACTCATCAATCTTCTTTAACCATACTACTTCCCTACGGAAATATAAATACGATACCCTGGTTTACTCCAAGGTGAAATGCTACATAGATCTATTCTGTGCGCTTGCGGAATAATATTCTACTAGCTACACGATGAATCAAGCGCTCTCAAGCGTTGCTAAAAAGTGATGATAAGGAGTGCCAACAATAGGCCGGTCGGCCTGCCTTGGCGTGCAGGCCAAGGGAAGGCGGCGGCGCGCTCGACCGGTACTCGGGTCGAGTCCGTCGCGGCGATGCAGCGGGGACGACAAACGGGACTCGTCCATCAGTGGCGCGGAGAGAGAAGAACACGGGCGCGAGACGAAGGCAAAAAATGCCAAAGCAAAGGCGGGCGCCGGTGCGAAGCGAAGGCGCAAAGGCGGCTGGGCGCCTTCGACGCGAATGCAGAGCAACTGGCGGACGTGGGCCGCGGCTGATGGGCCGACTGGACTTCAGAAAAAGAGAGCTGGGCTGCGAAGCGAGGGGAGCGGGGGCAAAGCTGAGCGGGCCGAAAAGTTAAGGGAGCAAAGCAAGACTTACCGAAACTAAACCAAAACATCATTCAAACTAAATTTGAATTCAACCAAACTTCAACTCAGACAAACCAAAATAAATATGCACCAGCATGAATACAACAATTCAGAGCTAAGTTCATTAATTATTTTAGAAAACATTTTCAGCTCTTAAATAAATTGAGAAACTCCTAGAAAATCCTTAAAGCCTTAATCAAACTCTAATAATTCTAGAAATTTTTAATAATTGCAAAAGTTGAAGTTGAAATTTGGGGTGTTACAGCATGTTTTTTTGTACATTAATTTGAGATATATAGAATTGATTAATTTGAGATATATGGTATTGATTAATTTTAGATATGTAGAATTGATTAATTTCGGATATGTAGAATTGATTAATTTCGGATATATAGACTAGATAGTTTCTTTGTGACACATTTAGAGTGATTGTTTTCGAATTATTTCATAGTGACGTGCCTATATATTATAATGTCAATTATTTTTTATTTGTACATTACTTTAAGATATGTAAATTTGATTTGTTGCTTTTTAGATAAGGTTTACTATATAGGTGGTCTATCACACATTTAGATTGATTTTTTTTCGAATTATTTCATAGTGATATGTTAGGGGGAATGAGCATGATTTTTTTATTTATACATAAATTCTACAATAAATATGGTTTGGGCCTATTTTCAAAAAATAAAGTCATGTCCAATCAGTATGGCTTCTGCTGCTGGAGGGAGTGGTGCTGGTGGCGGTGATTGTCGATCGCCTCAAGAGAAGAAGAAGAAACCCAAAGCGTAGGGGAAAGCAATGGTCTATTTTTTTTAAAAAAATGAACAATATGTTGAAAGGGGCGGGGACCCAGGTTTTGATCTTGAGAGTGTATTGAGGCGTTCCGCTCCATCTCCTACACACCCAACATCTCCAGTTGTGCTGTCTTCTTCAGCGCCAGCAAAAAATCCGCCAGAGCATGCTGCTTTCCCACCCAAGGATGGTTGAAGACTGCTGTCGTGCTGCATGGTAGCTGTTGAGAAATTTATGTTCTTTTGAATAAAATTGTGTTGGATGACATTTATTCATGTTATTTTGTATTGTACTTTAATTAGTTTTTATGGATAAATTGTATTGGATGTGGAGACATTTAAATTTGTACGTCATTTTAACGACAATTATGCCAGTTTGAGATAAGTAGAATTGATTTGTGTTTCTCTATATGGCAATTAATTGCATATGGACCGGCAATGGATGGACAGGAGTCGGAGCACATCAATGTGAATTAATGGCCTACGATCTTTTCTCAATGTGGCAACTGCCAACAGGTCACCAAAGGGTTTAGTGTGTTGTCCAAGCAGTGTTTGCCAAAATAAGAAGGAATACAAGAAAAGAGATACTCTATGGACTCATATTTATGAAATCGGTTTCATGGATAGCTATAATGTTTTTACCAAACATGGTAAACTTGGAGTTACACTGCTACCTGGTTAGTTTACGTCATTATAAGTGGCGTGACCTGTGCCGCTTATAATAAGGCCATCATACGAAGCGGTGAAACTCATGAGCCAGCTCGGATATGTAAAAGAAGCGGTGCAAAAATAGCCCGGTTAGAATGATTGTTTATCCGAAATGGTACATTATATGCCGGCTAGAATATTTGTTTACCGAAGCGGTTTTAATTTCCCCTGATTGCTTTGGAAATTTAAAATGCATATATACAGGAAGTTGAAGCGCGGACGTGATACAAGTTGATGCAGGCGTGCGCGTGTGAAACCAATCGAGGATGTTCTTTAGCTTGCGATACAAGGTGATCGCAATCTCACTCTTCTCCTTTGCCTATAAATAAAGCCCCCAAGGGTCTATCTTTCTCACACCATACCCAGCAGCCATGGCGCAAAGAATAGATCTCGTAGGAAGAAAACTCTTGCTTCTTGACTCCATAACCACATCACCTTCCTTTTGTCATCGCTAAGAGAATTCGGATTGGGTTCCTACCCCTTATTCAGTTTACCTTTTGGGAAGCCAGGAGGTATAATAATCGCTAGGAGAATCCTCATGATGACCTTCACCGCGCTCTCCCCTGGAGGCAACTGATCAAGGAGAAGTCAATAGGGTGCCCTTTGCCTGTTGGCCAAGATGGCGGAGTTGAAGCGTGTAGCGAGGAAAGCACAAATTTCCGCTTAAGCTTGTAAAGCGCATCACAACAAGTTTGTTGTTGTTCCTCCTGTGGGGACCCCTTGGCCAGGACGTCCCTCGATCACCCGTATCAGTCACTGGATCAGTACGCTGATACGGATTTCGACACATATTAGTGTCAGAAGCAGTAAATAACGTATAAGCTAAATATTTACACCGATTTAGCTAGCGGAGGGCAGCGGGCACTCGTTCGCCACCGGGGTGGGTGGCAGCACCATATCGCCCTGGAGTTTAACCCTGTATGACAATGAAAGCAAGAGTGAGTATTCAGAGTTGAATACCCAGCAAATCTCACAAATTCAATAATATAAGTATAAATTAAAAGAATATAAATGTTGGGCCTGGAGGGGCATTTCCTCCCTGCCAGTCCCGATATTAACCCCAGAACCCAGTCATCGGCACTCCTGCCGTCCGGGTTCCCCATGCAATAAAGTAAATCTAATCAGTGGGGGCTTTGACTAAGTGGACTCATTCCGGAGTCACGGCTATCAAGATAGATTCTACACTCTGCAGAGGTCGTACTTATCTACCACGCATTCGGTCGGTCCCTACCTTTGTCAAGGCAGGTACTGCCCTACGAGACTCATACCCACCGGTGACCATCACTGGTCAGCATTCTCTAGGTCCAGCCACAGGTAATACTGGGGGCTAAGCAGGGGCCACTAATCATCCGCCTCGCGAATGTCGACCCGGGTCTGTGAGCTCATTGATCAGGGCCCTCGGCCCTCAGGGTCTCCGACCCTGTATCCTAGTCGACCCGTGCCGCCCAGTCCCTGTCCTCTGCCTGGGGCTGTCTCCAGCATACCCGTTCCTGACTTGGTGCGTGCCCGACTCGGCACCAGGCGCTACCTAGTTCGCCGGTCGGCACTCTGCACCAATCATACGGCTCCTTGGGATGGATTACTAGGTTCAGCTGGTGGGGTGTGAATCAAGGCCTCACATAAATAGGCACTCCCGTAGGCTGTGCCTTTTTGGCATGTGGGGTTGTACTGGGCACTAGAAAGACTCTCCCATGAACCGGTCCTTAGCTGGATTAGAGTGGCTCTTAGGATCCTCCTAGCGAGGCCATCCTTCCACTCCCAATCTTAAAGCATCCTATATAGCGAAGCCAGGCTTCCACCCACGTGAAGCCTCCTTACAGCTTATGCCACAAGAATGGTAAACTTTAGTTATTGGGTGATATTATTGGTGAGGACTTGCCTTCATTGTCGGTCCTTAGACGTTCCGTACGCGGGCGTAAACTGTATGTTGACCGGGCGGGGCTTCGGGCCTTCTGGAGCTCCGGTGTCTCATCGGGCCCGGTCATGCTATCGAACAATAAAACACAGTAAAATAACATCAATACATCAATCAATGCTTATAGATCAGAAAGAGAAGGGGGAGATAGATATTTCGGGCTTACCTAGGGATCAGGATGGATTTCTGGAGGTCTGATGGATTATCCATTAATTATTTAATAATAATTAATGGATAGGATGATGGGGCTTAGGAAGGGTCTAGGTGATCGGGTGGCTTTGAGGGAAGGTTAGGGGTAATTATTCTGGAAATTATCGGATATCCGAGTAATTCCAGAATAGTTATATTAATTATTTAGAAATAGATTTTTAAATAATTAAGGGATATTGGAATAATATTCTAGAAAATTAATAATATAATTTTCTGGAAATATTATGGGCGGCATGACGGCTATATGGGGCTAAGGTTTAATAACTGGGGTTTTTGGTTGGGCGGCATAACTGCTATATGAAGCTAGGTTTTAGCAGCCGGGGTTTTTGGTTGGACGGCATCCGGGAGATATCTGAGGTTTGGATTTGGGCAGCGCAACTGCTAGGTGGGCTAGGATCAGGGTTTCGGTCGGGCATTATAACGAATAGGGTGGACTGGCCTGGAAACTTGGGACTCGGGCAGCATCCCGGCTAGGGTTGCGAAGCAGCGAGTAGCGTTGGGGTTTAGCGGCGGGGGTCAGGCACTGCGCGGCCAGCCGAACTGGCATCGTCCACAATGCTGGGCGAAATGGCTAAAGCAACGCCGCTGGTTAGACTGTTCCGAGCGTACCCGAAAACAGAACAGAGCAGCAGTTGGCGCACCTTTTCCTACGTATACGTGGGCAGTATGGTAGGACTAAAGCTACGCCGCTGGTTGAACTATTCCGGGCGTACCCGGGAGCAGGGCAGAGCAGCAGTTGGCGCACCTTTCCGACGTGTACGTGGGCAGCGCTTCCGCAGTGTGTAGGGAGCTGTACTCCCGTGCATGTGTTTGAGAGCTTCAGATTTCGTGCATGGAGAGCTCGATCTCTGTATGTGGGCGTGCAGCAGGAACGGAGGGCTAGCGCCCCTTTTATAGGCGCGAGGGGCAGGGGCGCTGAGTGCTGGGTGCTGGCGGCTGCGTTGCTGCTACGCTAGGCAGCAGGATGTCGTGGCAGCGTGTCATTGGGCAGCGGAACGAGCAAGGCACAGCGGCGGGCCGGTTGAGCAGGGGCGCTGGGCGTCGGGCAGGGGTGAGCGGCCAGCGAAGCGAGCAGGGGCGGCGTGGCATGCATGCAGGGCTGCGGCGTGGCGCTGCGGCGGAGAACGGGTGCGGCAAGGCGGCCTGGGGGCGTGCTGTCCCCGTGCAGACTCGGTCCGGCCGGCCGGAGCTCGGGGTGCCGGCGCCCGGTGCAACGGAGGGAGGAACGAAGGGGTAAAACGGAGAGAGGAAGGAGAGGGCTATCTCGGCGACGAGGTCCGGTGGCCAGCCGGACACCGGAGCGGCGGCGCTAGGCGGCGGTGGCGGTGCTACCTCCACCGGCGGCGCAGCAGCGGCGGCGCTAGGGTAGACGATGGAGCAGCTGAAAGCTGGGCCGCGCTGCGCGCAGGCCGTGAAGCGAGCGAGCGGGCCGCGGCCTGGCGGCCTGCTAGCGCGAGCACTGGCCGCGCTAGGCCGGAGCCGAGCTGGGCCGCGGGAGCACACGAGAGGCTGGGCCGCGGCCTGCGGGAGCGGGCGCGCGCGCGGCTGGCCTGGAGGCGGCCGAGCTGGGCCGCACGGCCGTGGGAGAGGTGAGTTGGGCCGCGGGAGGGAGTGGGCCGGCCGGGGAAAGGAGAGGGGAAGTGAGGGGAAAGATCAGGGGGTGGTTTTGGACTTCGGTTTTTGGGCTGGAAGTGCTAGTGGGCTAGGAGGGAGGTTGTGGCCCATTTAGGAAAAAGAAGGGTTTTTCCATTTATTTGAATGGAGTTTGGAGTTTAGAATTTGAATACGAGTTCAATTTCGAGTAGAGTTTGAGATGAAGGCTTGGAATAGATATAGAAATAGGGTATTTGGAATGGTTTAAGATTGAGATAACATTCAAGCTAGATTTGAATATTAAAGTTAAAGAGGTTTCTATTCCTCGGAATTAAAAGATTAGAAAGGATTTCTAAGGCATTCAGATGCAACACTCATGTCAAGATTAATGCATGGTTTAATTATATTCATTTAAAATATGTATTTTCAAATGCTTTAAGATTTGGGGTGTTACAGGGCTACCCCACTTAAAGAAATCTCGTCCCGAGATTTAGGGCTAGAAAGAGGATCTAGGGTTTTCTCCCATCATTTCTCTAATTTATGGTGTGATAGGATTTCCAATATTTATTAAAAGGAATTTCTTCTCCCTTTTAACTTTTAGAGATTCTTTCTCTTTGTAACTACTTGTTTTCCATTTCCATGTGTGGGAGTTTTGTTGTTGACTTTTATTTCCTTTACTCTCGAATGGTATCCAACTAATTATTGCCGTTCTTGGGGTGACTCGATGAGATACTTTTCCTGAGTTGTTTTAATCCTCAAGTTCTTGAGGTCAAGTACCTTTTCCTTTATTTGGGTTACTACCCCACTTAAAAGGATTAACTCAGGATTTCCTTTGATTTTAATCCGAGATTCTCCTTTCCGAATGGATTTCTCAAAGTTCTTTTCGAAATGAAGACCTCAGATTTTCATATCTTTCTCAGGGTTTCTGTCCAAACTTCCTATCCAAGTTTTTCTGTACTTGGACGTATTCATACTTGGCGTTACTACCCCTTCAAGTCTCTTATTCTTCATTAACGGAATTTTCTTTATCTGGGTTTTCTTTTTCCGTCTCTGGGAGTGTCAATTCGAACTCGGGTTTTCTCTTTGATTTGAAGCAGGTGTAACTGCTGAGATACCTAATTTTTGACTAGTGAACGTCGTCTCTTCTTTGTCCTTTCTTTTGACACTTTTACCCTTCTGGGTTCAGGAAAAGTTTTGATGGCCGTTAGAGTGGCTGTTGCTCCGGTGCTCCCGAAAAGAGTTTACTAAAACTCCGAAGTAACTGGATGAAGAAAGGAATCGAGGGCAAGAAACTTGGGTGACCACTTCTCACCAGAAAATTTGGTATGGTGATTCTTCTGGATTGAGAAGTGTCTCCTCTTGGAATGGACAGGTGGTTGTGGACCTTGGGTTGGTGGGTTCAGCTAACCATTCTTAGTGGAACTTGGTTTCCAAATTTTTGTGTGGTGATTCTTCTGCCAAATCACCCAATTATTCCACTAAGATTCCTTTCTTATGTTTCTTCTATCTGGAGCGGGTGGTCTTGAATTTTCCTAGGGAGTAGCTAGGGCTGAGTAGTTTGTTGCTTGGGTATTGAATGAGATTGGCTGTTCCAAGGGGATGAACCTGGTTTAGCCATTCCCTTGAATAGGGTGTGATGGGAGGGTTCTACTGGGTATTCGAAGATTTGTCTCTATTCGGAGTGAGGTGATGGTTATAACAAATCTTGAGATAGCTAGGGTTTGTTTGGCCATGACTTCGGGCTACGATGATTAAGAGAAGATGATTGGACGGGTGCCTTAGTAAATGGTTGGCTAGGAAAGAATGGTGGGTTGATGACAGTTGCCGAAAATGGTGAGGGAGCGATTCTGAAGGAGGGTCAGGGGGTTCTTGGTTATGGAGGGAAAAGAATATGACTGAGGAGCATTTTTCTTAAAGAAACTTGCATGCCTCAGTGATCTACGAAAGCTAAGGTAGCTTTCCTTGTAGGAAGGAGGGTTTCCCGGTTGAGGGTGATCGCTCTTAAAGGAATGATCTTGGTTGACCATTTCTTGTGATGAGATATGGGAGGGTGATTCTATGGAGCAGCTGAAGGTGTGTCTTTAGAAGGAGTAGATGGTTACTGTCAGATTCTTTGGTTTTGAGTATAACCTGGTAGTTATCCTCGGTGAAGGGATGGTCAAGTGATGACGGTTGGGGAAGAATGGTGATGGAGTAGCATTTCTGGGATGGTCCTGAGGTTTTCGTGGATGAATGACGGGAGAGGGGCAGGCTTAAAGAAGCTTGCATGCTTCAATGATCTGCCAGGAAGCAAGATGATTTCCTATTAAGGAAAGGCTGTGGGTTCTTGTGGTGGCCAAGGTATTTTGGCAGAGTATCAGTTTGGTTATGAGTAGATGTGAGGACAGGTTTCTCGAATTATTTTGGGGAGGGAGTGTACAGTGGAAAGGGTATGTCGGGGGGGGTTAGGTATACAGAGTTTCTTTTGGGATTTCTGGGGATTAGATCGGGTCAGGGATCATTGATGGTTGACTCGTATAGATTTCTTTTGGAAGGCTCGATGGTATTCCAGGAGATTGTGGATTGGAAGGGGAAGTGTTTATTTGGAAGAAGAAACATATGGATCTCTTCTGTAATGTCGATGTGGCGGGAAGTGGGCGGAGGTTTCTCGGGGAAATTGCATAGCGTGGTTTGATTGGAAAAGATTGTCGATGCGCTTAGTGTGCCGACATTTTTATTGGATGAGGGTGTATATTTAGTTATTTATGGGGGGAAAATGGGCGCAGATCCCCAGAAGAAGTTGATGAGGAGTCGGTTCGGGCATGGTAATGGTTAAGAGGGAGGCTAGTTTTATCAAGAGACTTGCGTGCCTTGATGAATGCGGGGTTTCGGGATTTGTGTGGAAGTGGACTTGATTTCCTTCGGAAGTAGTTTTTTTTCGAGAGCTTTGGGTGTAGGTTCAAGAGTGAAGTTTTCTAGAGGATTAAGAAGGACGTAGTGCACGAAATGACGGAAGTCTCTTAGGAGCATGGATGGATATGGGATATGGTTACCTTAATCCAGTAGAAAGGTTGACCAATCCAGGGAATGCTTAGGGCAGACAAGTTGGAGTTGATAGGAGAGAGGGTAGAGGTTTATTTCTCGACTTTGGGTTTACGGTTGTGGGGCCTATGGGTCGAGGTTTCTAATGGACATCCTTATATCTTCTTTTATTGTTTCTTCAGTTTCCATAGGTTTCTTTCCAAGAGTTATTCAGGGTTTCAAACCTTGTCACATTCATAGTATAAGCTTGGTCTACACTATTCCTGTGACTATTCCGTATTCCCCTGAGATCTGTATGTGGTGGCTCATATCCTGCGGTTTTCTGAGTATAATGTCTTGATTACTTCGGAATCTACCCCACTTAAAAGGATTAGATCCCGTATTCCATATTAGACATTTAGAATTGTTTTTCAGAAATTTTCTCCATTTCTGAACCTCGGTTTGAACTGATTACGTTAGAAAGACAAGATCTATAGATAATCCTTAGGTTTTGAGGAAAGAGTGGCTCTATCCACGCATTTCTACAATCAACTATCAATCAAATCCATATCTATTATATGGAAAGGGGAAATTATTATCCGGGCTTAATCAAACATTATTCAATCAAAAGTACGTTACTATAAAGTCGTAGGCTTATTTCCTATAGAAAACTAATTATTGTTTTAACTCGATTTCTAGTTACTCCGGCTGCATTTGCTTCTCGGCAAACTTTTATCTCATGATTTCCATGTTACGAATCATCTTCTGAACTTCATTCTTATGATCCATACGTGTCAGAGTAACATTTGGAGTTAAGCATAAGGTAAGGGGAATTCAGGGCACGAAATAAGGATTTTTTCGACAATTTTTGAAAAAGATGAATAGAATGGAAGGTTCAGGCTTCCTAATGCGTATGTGCTGTCTTATGTGGTGCTAAGAATTTATTTACGGCTCTGATACCACCCTGTGGGGACCCCTTGGCTAGGACGTCCCTCGATCACCCGTATCGGTCCCTGGATCAGTACGTTGATACGGATTTCGACACAGATTAGTGTCAGAAGCAGTAAATAACGTATAAGCTAAATATTTACACCGATTTAGCTAGCGGAGGGCAGCGGGCACTCGTTCCCCACCGGGGTGGGTGGCAGCACCATATCGCCCTGGAGTTTAACCCTGTATGACAATGAAAGCAAGAGTGAGTATTCAGAGTTGAATACCCAGCAAATCTCACAAATTCAATAATATAAGTATAAATTAAAAGAATATAAATGTTGGGCCTGGAGGGGCATTTCCTCCCTGCCAGTCCCGATATTAACCCTAGAACCCAGTCATCGGCACTCCTGCCGTCCGGGTTCCCCATGCAATAAAGTAAATCTAATCAGTGGGGGCTTTGACTAAGTGGACTCATTCCGGAGTCACGGCTATCAAGATAGATTCTACACTCTGCAGAGGTCGTACTTATCTACCCCGCATTCGGTCGGTCCCTACCTTCGTCAAGGCAGGTACTGCCCTACGAGACTCATACCCACCGGTGACCATCGCTGGTCAGCATTCCCTAGGTCCGGCCACAGGTAATACTGGGGGCTAAGCAGGGGCCACTAATCATCCGCCTCGCGGATGTCGACCCGGGTCTGTGAGCTCATTAATCAGGGCCCTCGACCCTCAGGGTCTCCGACCCTGTATCCTAGTCGACCCGTGCCGCCCAGTCCCAGTCCTCTGCTTGGGGCTGTCTCAAGCATACCCGTTCCCGACTTGGTGCGTGCCCGACTCGGCACCAGGCGCTACCTAGTTCGCCGGTCGGCACTATGCACCAATCATACTGCTCCTTGGGATGGATTACTAGGTTCAGCTGGTGGGGTGTGAATCAAGGCCTCACATAAATAGGCACTCCCGTAGGCTGTGCCTTTTTGGCATGCGGGGTTGTACTGGGCACTAGAAAGACTGTCCCATGAACCGGTCCTTAGCTAGATCAGAGTGGCTCTTAGGATCCTCCTAGCGAGGCCATCCTTCCACTCCCAATCTTAAAGCATCCTATATAGCAAAGCCAGGCTTCCACCCACGTGAAGCCTCCTTACCGCTTATGCCACAAGAATGGTAAACTTTAGTTATTGGGTGATATTATTGGTGAGACTTGCCTTCATTGCGGTCCTTAGACGTTCCGTACGCGGGCGTAAACTGTATGTTGACCGGGCGGGGCTTCGGGCCTTCTGGAGCTCCGGCTTCTCATTGGGCCCGGTCATGCTATCGAATAATAAAACACATAAAATAACATCAATACATCAATCAATGCCTATAGATCAGAAAGATAAAGGGGAGATAGATATTTCGGGCTTACCTAGGGATCAGGATGGATTTCTGGAGGTCTGATGGATTATCCATTAATTATTTAATAATAATTAATGGATAGGATGATGGGGCTTAGGAAGGGTCTAGGTGATCGGGTGGCTTTGAGGGAAGGTTAGGGGTAATTATTCTGGAAATTATCAGATATCCGAGTAATTCCAGAATAGTTATATTAATTATTTAGAAATAGATTTCTAAATAATTAAGGGATATTGGAATAATATTATGGAAAATTAATAATATAATTTTCCGGGAATATTATGGGCGGCATGACGGCTATATGGGGCTAAGGTTTAATAACCGGGGTTTTTGGTTGGGCGGCATAACTGCTATATGAAGCTAGGGTTTAGCAGCCGGGGTTTTTGGTTGGGCGGCATAATGGCTGTACCGGGTGATATCTGAGGTTTGGATTTGGGCAGCGCAACTGCTAGGGTGGACTGGCCTGGAAACTTGGGAATCGGGCAGCAACCCAGCTAGGGTTGCGAAGCAGCGAGTAGCGATGGGGTTTAGCGGCGGGGGTCGGGCACTGCGCGGCCAGCCGAACTGGCATCGTCTACAATGCTGGGCGAAATGGCTAAAGCTACGCCGCTGGTTGAACTGTTCCGGGCGTACCCGGGAGCAAGGCAGAGCAGCAGTTGGCGCACCTTTCCTACATGTACGTGGGCAGCGCTTCCGCAGTGTGTAGGGAGTTGTGCTCTCGTGCATGGAGAGCTCGAGCTCTGTATGTGGGCGTGCAGCAGGAACGGAGGGCTAGCGCCCCTTTATAG
Organism: Urochloa ruziziensis; assembly: GCA_015476505.1. Lineage (NCBI taxonomy): Eukaryota > Viridiplantae > Streptophyta > Magnoliopsida > Poales > Poaceae > Urochloa > Urochloa ruziziensis. The sequence goes on from CM027119.1 coordinate 21,287,891, forward strand.
GCGCGAGGGGCAGGGGCGCTGAGTGCTGGGTGCTGGCGGCTGCGTTGCTGCTACGCTAGCAGCAGGATGTCGTGGCAGCGTGGCGTTGGGCAGCGGAACGAGCAAGCCGCAGCGGCGGGCCGGTTGAGCAGGGGCGCTGGGCATCGGGCAGGGGTGAGCGGCCAGCAAAGCAAGCAAGGGCGGCGTGGCATGCATGCAGGGCTGCGGCATGGCGCTGCGGCGGAGAACGGGCGCGGCAAGGCGGCCTGGGGGCGTGCTGTCCCCGTGCAGACTCGGTCCGGCCGGCCGGAGCTCGGGGTGCCGGCGCCCGGTGCAACACAGGGATGAATGAAGGGGTAAAACGGAGACAGGAAGGGGAGGGCTATCTCGGCGACGAGGTCCGGTGGCCAGCCGGACGCCGGAGCGGCGGCGCTAGGCGGCGGCGGTGGCGCTACCTCTACCGGCGGCGCAGCAGCGGCGGCGCTAGGGTAGACGATGGAGCAGCTGAAAGCTGGACCGCGCTGCGCGCGGGCCGTGAAGCGAGCGGGCGGGCCGCGGCCTGCTAGCACGAGCGCTGGCCGCGCTAGGCCGGAGCCGAGCTGGGCCGCGGGAGCGCGCGAGAGGCTAGGCCGCGGCCTGCGGGAGCGGGCTCGCGCGCGGCTGGCCTGGAGGCAGCCGAGCTGGGCCGCACGGCCGTGGGAGAGGTGAGTTGGGCCGCGGGAGGGAGTGGGCCGGCCGGGGAAAGGAGAGGGGAAGTGAGGGAAAAGATCAGGGGGTGGTTTTGGACTTCGGTTTTTGGGCTGGATGTGCTGGTGGGCTAGGAGGGAGGTTGCGGCCCATTTAGGAAAAAGAAGGGTTTTCCATTTATTTGAATGGAGTTTGGAGTTTAGAATTTGAATACGAGTTCAATTTCGAGTAGAGTTTGAGATGAAGGCTTGGAATAGATATAGAAATAGGGTATTTGGAATGGTTTAAGATTAGAGATAATATTCAAGCTAGATTTGAATATTAAACCTAAAGAGGTTCCTATTCCTTGGAATTTAAAGATTAGAAAGGATTTCTAGGGCATTCAGATGCAACGCTCATGTCAAGATTAATGCATGGTTTAATTATATTCATTTAAAATATGTATTTTCAAATGCTTTAAGATTTGGGGTGTTACACCTCCTCTTCGTCTTTGATTGCCATCTTGCAATCCCCTTAGGGGGATTTATCAGATCCGGCAACGATGAACAAAATCAGTGTTGTAACAGTCCTTATGTAATGAGCCATCTTTGATCAATAAAGAGTTAGATATATCAGTCTTGTACCCTTTCTTTGTAACAATCCTTATGTAATAAGCCATCTTTTTTTTACAATTTTTATGGGCTCATTCTAAGCGGCGTGCTATCAGCCGCTTAGAATAATCACACCAGGTACACGTATCCTCCAACCGCTTCATCTTGCACATACGTGCCCTCCAGCCGCTTCATCTTGCATGAGAAGTTGATAGGTATGGGCTCTATTTGTACTCTGCTTCGACTCTTCTCGTTCATCCCCTTCTTCGACTCTTATCATTCATTCCCTTCCTCTGTCCCCCTTCTTTTATTTACAAGGAAACCAAACCACAAGAGGGCCATGGATTATGTGCGCACGGTCATGGAGGCCCGGATGATGAGGACATCCCAGGGCACGATTTGGCCAGGCGCACAACAGTGTAGGCGGCAGCCGTGGAGCACGGTTTGGCCAGGCGCACGACAGTGTTGGCGGCAATCGTGTCCAACGAGAGTACGGATGAGCCAGACGCAGAACAGTGCAGGCGCACGACGGTGTAGGCGGCCCATGGGCTAGGCGCAGAACAGTGTAGGCGTACAACGGTGTAGGCGGCAAAGCCGTGCACGTTCAAATTATCCCACCTTGCTTAGCTTGGGAGGACCAACCCACCTTAAAAGAGAGAGCCACCCTTCCCCTATTGGACTAGTCTTTTGGGGCGATTGGGCCTTCCTCGAGAGGTGTGCTGGGCCGGACTCATCACCGGATACGGATGCGGTACCCTGGATTGTGGCCATGGCCACCTCCAATTCGCCACGAGGTGGTCTCCCAACGGGTGATGGATCAGCTTTGGGTCATCCTCAGAGAACAGATTCGCGTCGTCGTCGCCTACGTTTCGTCTCAACTGGGACGACGTTATCGCCACCAACGAGCCAATCCATTCATCACCACCAGCTTCATTGTCAACTATGTCCTCGGCCATTACCGCTCCAGGATAGCAATGGTGGACGACTTCTTCGACCACACCTTCTACGTGCGGCTTCCTGAAGTAGGAGACGTGGAGAGGTTCCATGGCCGTAGCTGGAAATGGTGGCGGCAGAAGGTGTCCATCACTAGGGTCTTGGCGCTCGGGCGCAACACTGAGGGTCTTGACCGCGTAACTCTGCCTGAACTGCAGCCGCCTTCCCCATTCCCCATGGCAGATGCGTAGATCTGTAGATCTGTGTATGGAGGATGATGAACAAATAGTAGTTCTATCTTCTTCGTTGTTTCATCTTCTGTTTTATTTTTTTTAACTGGATATTTCTTATTCTAAGTGGCGAAATCTACACCGCTTAGAATAAGTCCTTCATTCTAAGTAGCTCATTCAACGCTACTTAGAATGAGGCCATCATTCTAAGCGGCCCAATACACGCCGATTAGAATGAGAAGCTAGTATAAATAAGCCGCACCGTTCCGACAGGGACCAAACCCTATCCCTATCCTATCCACTCCGCATGGCATCCACCCTGGACGCAAGGGCCAAGGCTGCGGCAGCTCAGGCGGCTGTAGTAAGCTGCGTCGCCAACTTCGTTGCTCGCGCTGTGGTGGCCTCGACGGTGCGGGAGTCCTTCCTCCGCTCCTTAGCCGCGGCCGCCTTGATCAGATCTGCGGCCGAGTCGTGGAAAGCGGTGGCCTCCGCTGCCTTCGCCGCCGCAGATCCGGTCGCCTCCGTCATGCAGCGGCAAGCCATGCTGGAGGCTACAGATTTGGCTCGTGCTGTCGCGGATCTGGTTCACGATTTCTCCACCAGGCGCTGCTACCTCCCCTTCGACCATGACCACCACCGACATGGTAGCGGCGATGGTGGCACCGCCAGGATGAGCTCCTCCACTGCAATAGTGGTGTAATCTGGCGATGTAAGCGTCGTGGCATTACATTCTTTTGTCGTTATGAATGAATTGCCCATTTTATTCTGTTTAGCTAGGCACTATCGTTCCTTACTTATGCTTACCAGTAGCTAGTTATATGAGATGAACTGCCTGTTGAATTTGTGATTAATTTGTGTTATATCTACACTACTATATATATGTAAATTAGACTCTCTAGTGATGAAGTCACAGTGCTACCTTGTAAACTCTTGATGAAGTCTCTTTCTAGTTATGAACTATTAAGTGATGAACTAAATTGTATATTGATCTTGAATGGGTACTCATCAGCTAGCTTCTGTGTTTGTTGTGAACGTCTAGCATGTACACGTTTTTTTAACGATCCATATATGACTAGCTAGTATTCATTCGAGATAAATTGACTAAAACGAACGCATTTTTTAACGTGCGTGCCATCATCCTAACCGGCGTTAACTAAACTGGTAGCAATAGGTTAATAAAACTACGCGGTGCTTAACAAACTGATTAGTATACGTAGTCAAACGCTCTGACGCTGAACAAATCGATTCGAATAAGAAGTCATTCTAAGCGGTGTGCAGCACGCAGACACGTTTATGTTGTCATTGGAAGCGGTTAAATAACTGTTGGCGGTCAATATCCATGGTTTTTACTGCCAACATTCCTCCGGATTTCATGCTCACGCAGTGATAATTATGCTAATATCATTTACACTAATGAGTTCCATGAGTTTTGTACAACAATATGTTTTGTTAGGAAATACAGATAATATGGTGCATTAACATCAACATTGGTGAAGTCATACGAGTGAAGGTTCGTCTCAAGACAAAGAATACTTAGCCATGGTGCATAAGTTATCCAAATGACATATTTGACAGCACCATGTTGAAGAGCTCTCCGAGATGATCGAAATGGACATTTGGATGACCCATTTCGGACTACGGGCGAAAACATTATGCTTCCGAGAAAACGCCGGCGAAGCCTGTCCGGCCGGTCGGCCTGGACAAGGCCGGCCGGCCATGCACCCTCCCCAAAAGGCCCTAAGCTTTGCACAATGGCCTTAGGGAGTCACCAATGGACCCCAAGCAAGGAATTGACAAGCATGGATGAAATTAAGACCGAAAGGCCTAAGCCATGGATTGGAGGGTCCATCTACCTAGGATTCTTGGACAGCTTCAAATCAATGCAACCAAAACCGCCTCAAGGGCAACATGCAACCGTTGATGAGCGAGTTGGTGCAATAGAGGGCCGAGAGGAGCCAGGGTCAGGCCGACCGGCCTTCCCTAGGCCGACCGGCCTCCAACTGTCGTAACTACCACCAATCCAGCAACTACCGACCTCAGGACATCATCAGGAGCGTCCACAAGAAAGACGATGTCAAATGGCAAAAATCCCAGGCCGAACGGCCTAGATGAGGCCGGACGACCCCCTTCTGCCTCCGTATGCAACGCGGCTTGGCGTGGCGGTTACTCTAACCATTGGCGTCACAATTAGGCAGGCTTTTATGCTTGGGAGGCTATAAAAGGCACCCTTCACCCCCACTCAAAGACACACCATCCTTTTGAGAGAAGAGAAGGCTCAAGATGTAGTCCACTATCTTAGAGTAGAGTAGAGAGAGTAGGGGGTGAGTGCTTGGGTGACAGCCAAGCATGTAAAGGAAGTTCGGGAGTCATCTCGGCCTTCCCTTAACATTGTTCCGCCCCCGTGGAATAAAGTTTCGGAGTTATCTTCAGTAAGTTCCTCGTTCTCTTGCCTTAGTACCTCGCTAATTTACTCTTTACTTTTAGCAATTTATCTTTCCTATCATTGGTCTATGGGATCTCTTGTCAGCGTGGGTGACATCGACGCCCATTTGGGATTTCCTCATAAGCCCTCCGCGTTGGGTGGAGGTCAGTAGCTGAAAGCTTAGGCGTGGTGCCTGTGCTGGCTAGCTGCCAAGAGTTGTGTTGCACCCCACGGAACAGTCGTGGTAGGCGGCAGGTTGTGACAGTCCTGTCCGTCCTTTGTACTCCACCACGTTCGGGTGTACTCATAACAGTAGTGCTAGAGACTGGAGGATACCCCCCATTTCTCCCCCTATTCTGTGGTCCACCCGCTCTAGTTGTCGAAGTAGATCAAGTTAGGCTAAGATAGGTTGTCTGAGGTAACGAGTGGCTAACTAAGGTTAAGCTCTCTACACCTTTTACCCTTTTCTCCCCTGATGGGTCCGGTTAGAGATTTCTCGGCTAGTCGTGTCTACCGTTCCTTGGATTTAACATCCAGGTTTTTACTCCCCTGGTGAAAGACTACAGCGGTTTCCGTGCGCTTGCGGATTCGTTAGGCTAAGGAGTGCCAACAATAACTGCTTAGGATGACCCTCTTATTGGCATCAGAAAAAGGGAAGCGGCGTCGGCGCCGACGCTGATGAGGTTTTCATGCCGCTTAGGTTAATGGTTTCTGCAGTAGCGTTATGATGAGAGATAATGAAGAAGATGACGATGGTGATAACAACATTCCAGATTGGATGTGGGTTCACGAAGCTTGTGGCTTTCAAGATGAACCAATGGGCTTTTGCGACTGGTACTAACATGCAACACGTTAGTGCCGGCCAATTAGTACCGGCCATAGGGACCGGCAATAACGTTCTGTGTGACCGGTACTTATGTGCGTTTTTTCAAGAGGTCTTTTTCGGTGCTCCATACCACCCTATACTGGTGTTTGAAAAGGACCAGTATAAAAGGATCTGACGATCCAAATTAGTTGTATACTACTAGAACTTCACTTGTAGTATAAGGTGGTATAGGTCGAGTAGTATAGTAGTATAGGGGTATTATGGGAAAATATATTTTTAACATGTAGTATAAGGTGGTATAGATCGAGTAGTATAGCGGCATAGGGGCATTACGAAAAAAAATTATTTTTGTTCTCATACTCATTTGGTCCGATATATTTATTTCGTTTTACATATATGTTCTTTTAGGTTAGGAGCTTCCAATAAAAAATATGTTATAGTCTAGTTACAAAATTAAAAGGGCGGCCTTTGGTGCAGTGGTAGAGCTTCACCGTATGTGACCGGAAGGTCCAGGGTTAAGCCCCAGCCTCTGCACATTGCAGGAAAGGTTGTGCGCTAAACAACCTCTTCTCACTATTGGATGATGGATATATGGAAAGCAAAATTGCCTTTGAAGATTAGAGTGTTCATGCAACGACAAAATACAGTCGGCAGAACAGTTGGTTAAGCGGAACTGGCTGGTGGCCGCTGAATGTAAGATGTGTGGACAACTGGAAGTCACGTATGCTTTTAGGAATTTATTCCACTCAAACACGACTCTACGTATGCACCACACAAATTTATTCCTCCATACTCTATATTACTTGTGGTACCCTTTCTTGTGATGCAATGCCTAAAACTGTCAGTTAGACCTTAGATGACAAGAAGTGGAGCCCTCGAGAGACTCCAAAAGTGAATTTGGCATTTGTAATGAGTAGCACATGGAAATCGTGTTCTGCAGCCATCCGCAGGTGTCGGCTCCATGGCCTATATAGGTGTTGAAAAAACAGAATTGCGGAGACGTGGAGTGCGTGACTTAGCGCCAATCAAGCTGATGACAAACAAGCTGCTCTAGAAAAAGTATGTATAAATGCCAATGAAATCAATTTTTTTGGATAATATTTTTTCGCATCATCCATTTGAACTAGCAGAAATTCTCAACACTAGCAGCGACATTCACCTATTTATTTATCGTATTTCAATCAACTTTGTTAAGAGAAATAGTTGGTAGTACATGATCAAACGTATGTAAATGTTCACAACTCATGTTGCTACATACTTATTAGTTACCCCAGAACATGTAGATTGGACAGCTTTCACAGATGAAAGCCAAATTACTAAAACCTTACAAACCGTAACTGTTTTTTTGCCACAAGCCAAATTTCTGAACTGCAGAAATTGAAGAAGCACCATCCCAAAATCTCTATTATATTTTCTTTAAGGACATTGCGATGACTGCAAACTTGGTCTTCTCTTCATCAAGGTGCTTAGCAACTTGGCATGCAAACTCCGTGAACAATGCGTCTACTATGGTTTCTCCAAAATGGCATATAATCAAGGACTTCAGCACTGATCTAATGCACTTAGCAACATTCATGCTACTGCAGGCACTATCATGAACATCATCACCTTCTGAATCATCAAAAGGATCCCAGTTTGCCTGAAATAGCTTGATCTGTTCTATGCTGAAAATTTTGCTCTCCATGACTACTTCCTTCACTTCAGCCGTGGATGGCCCATATACCGGTAGATTGAAGGATTCTAGCTTTTCCTTCTCCACCAGCCCCTATATATTATGATCAAAGTTTATTTAATTAATTTCATAATTATTTCTTTCAGAGTTAAAAAAAAAGCTACAACTCTAAAAATAATGTAAACCTTCATAACAAGAGACTGCAGCGACCTTGCAACCAATCCAAAAAGTTGATTGAGATCTCCGTTGTATGCATCCTCATCCTTCCTCCCAAGAAATACAAGAACCATTTTCCCTCCATAAACAAGTTCTTCATGACGCAGCTTCAAGAATAGGGAGAAGTCCTTCTGGAACTGATCTTGGAATTGTTTCACCGCAACATGTTCTGTTGTTTTTGTGATGTAAATGTTATCTTTATTTAAATGGGCATCTCCATATGCATATAATCCATCAGGTACCTACATACATGCCATTTCAGGAGAATCACTATAGACATATATTCGAAGAATAACAACGTATGACACACACAGAAAAATAACCTCTTGTAAGGATTGAAACAAGGATTGAAACACGCACCTGGGAGCGCCAGTGAAGGCAGTATGAGGAGTGAAAGATATGCACGCTTTGACGAGGAAAAAGCCTGTTGTAATACGATCCTGGCAACCCAGAAATGTAGTACGAAGGTTGGGTACGTCCCAGTTGATCCGTTGACGTTTTAAACTTTTCAATTGCCCGGAAGAGTCCATTGAAGTCATTGCCTGGAAGGTCATTCAGGAAGAACTGAATTTCTACAGGATCACCTTCGCTCGACTTACACTGATCGGCTATGGTGCCTATCACATTGGTGACAAAGAACAATGTGTTCGGTCCTGCAGAGCATCCTAGGTCGACAATGATCATGGTTTGGGGCAGTAGAGCCGTGTATACTTCTTTTGTGGCATTCTCAATGACGGGCTTAGTCTCACGTTTAACAATTACCTAGCACCATGCAACAAGAAAATCATGGTTCTTAGAATCACGTTTTTCCATGGAAGGCACTCGTTTACAGTGCAGATGATTATAGTATGCCGGAAGGTGGATCTTATTTAAATAATATTTCATATTTCATACACAATTACATATATATAAACATGGACACATGGTATATGGTACTTGCAGTATAAGAAATGCATTTGAGAAAAGGAGAGAATAATCACCTGACGCCTAGAATTCTTTGAGTAGCTCCATTCCCCTTCCCCTTCGGACATATGGAATCCGTGTTCTACCTTCATCATTGCTATGAAGAGCAAGGGATAAGATTGCTTGGTTTTTCACTACAAGCAGAAAGTTTATACAGAACATCTGAATACTACTCTCCGAGGTAACATTTATACTCCTCTAGAGACGTACTGTCACGGGAAGCTGGCTGGTCCAACCTTCTTATCCAAATCAAGTTAGGCATATGTCACGAAAGGGCATGCGGCCTAGTGGCTATAGGAGCCTCAGTAGCACCTCAGGTCCTGGGTTTGACCCTGCGTGGGATTGAATTTTTGAGAGTTTAACGGTGTTACAATACATTTAGATAATGAGCAGGGTATGGGGCTTGTCTAATTAGTTGACACAAAAATATTTGAGGTATTTTTTGGTGCTCCATGCCATCCTATGGTAGTATAAAGTATATAAATGTATGGGAAATTTAGTAAATAGCCTGTAATCTAATTGAAGCATTATTTTTCTCTCTTCTATTCCTATCTAAGTGAACATATATGTAAAATGAAAAATCGGATGAAATGAATATGAAAAAGAAATGAAAATAAATCTTATAAACATATTAATGGAATACCACTCATAATCTTTCACATAATACCCATATACCACTATATTACTCCACCTATACTACAGATGAAGTTTCCAGTGGTATACAATTAATTTGGACCATCGAATTATTTTGTACTAGTCATTTTCGAGCACCATTATATGGTGGTATGGAGCACCGAAGAAGACCTCTATTTGAATACTCCATCCTACAATATAAACCATCAAATCGTTCTAAAATTATCATCAGATTTAAGGCATTTTTTGATACATTGAAACAATTGCTCATAGAATTCTCCTCGAAGTTGGAAGGATTAGTTTGATTGATTGGAGGATTAGTTTAAGTGGGTCTTTTATTATGCGTAACAGATTAAAACAAGTAGCTAACACGACCTAACTTAGGGGTGTTCAGTTCATTTTGCCAAAAAAATCAATTTACCCATCACATCGGATGTTTGGGCACATGCATAAAGTTTTAAACGTAGACGAAAAAATAACTAATTACATAAGTGGAGTGTAATTTGCGAGACAGATCTTATGAGCCTATTTAATCCATGATTTGCAATAGTGATGCTGCAGTAAATATCTACAAATTATGGATTAATTACCCTAATTGGATTTGGTTTTATTATTAGTCTACATTTAGATTCTTTTCGATGTGACACTGTAAAATTTTTTCACCTTGGAACTAAACACCCACTCAGTGTTTCGTATAAGATTATCTATTTTCTACTTTTTTACTTAATAAAAGAATAGACTTGTAACTCAATATACTCTCTCATGTCACGTATCATTTAACTTACTATAAATATAGCACAATTATATGGAGCGAGTATTTGGTCCAACCGTCTCAAATGAATAGAGACGTGAACTGATAGGAATCGAATAGACAGTTTATTAATTTTCTCCATGTGTCTCTATCCTTCACCGAGAGCTACCAGCCTACAACGGTTATCCTCCATCAAAGATAAGCAATGTAGGCTAAATCTAAAAGTACATGAGACAAACTAGAATAAATGATTCCACGTGTATGATTGGTACTTATTACTCTCTCTCTCTCTCTAGATGTAGAATGAATTTGCGTCGTGTCGGTCCCACTATAAACTAGGTGATACCCTGTGCGTTGCTGCGGGTAGAGAGGAGAGATGGGAAGGATCTACCATGGTGAGTAAAGTAGAAGAGTCTCTTTGATCTGTCGTGGTGAGTAAAGAGTCTCTTCAGTGCACCCATTCTGAGTAAAGAAGATATGAGGTCAAGGTCCTAGGTGCTGACATGGCTTCATGAGGTTTGAGAGAAATATTATAGTGGGATGCTTCCATATAGTTATATATAAGAGATAATATCACTGAGAAAGAGAGGAGAGACGGGAAGGTTACCATTAGTGCCAGTCTTTTGATCTACCATGGTGAGTAAAAGAGTCTCTTGATCTACCGTGGTAAGTAAAGAGTCTTCGGTGCTGCCGTTCCGAGTAAAGAAGATGAGAGGTCAAGGTCCTAGGTGCTGATGTGGCTTCATGAGGTATGAGAGAAATCTTATAGTGGGATGCTTCTATATAGTTATAAGACATAATATCACTAAGAAACAACATCTAGTGCAACTTATTAGATTCCATAGGGAAGATCTAACACTACTAGAGAGACCACTTTGGAGAAGATTTAACACTACTAGAGAGACCACTTTTAGTTTTCCTCATCTGCACCAGTCAAGACAAGGTCTCAAACGCAACAATCACTAGTAGGGGCAGAGTTATTAGCACCGGTTGAAGATAACAACTAGTGCTAAATCTCACACATCTACACCTGTTGTTGCAACCAACTAGTGCTCACGAGGGGGAGAGCCATTAGCACCGGGTGTTGATAAAAATTGGTGTTAATGTGTGCTCTATTAGGACCGACTTGTTTTATAAACCGGTGTTGATACTTCCCAAGTTATAAATAGACATTCTCCACCCCCCCCCCTCCCCCCCCCCTTTAACTTAGCTATGAACACTGTGAGTTGTATTCATGTTGTATCGGGTGTAGGGGAGGCACTGCCTGATTTTTTCAAACTTTGTCAAGTATTCACTCATCTAATGTAACACCCTAAATTTTAATAGTTTTATTAAAAGTTTGAATAATTTCTTAGGATTTAATGGGAAGGCTTATTCTATTTTAATTTAAATATCACATTCAAATTTAATTCAGATAAGTGTTTGACGCATTCATATGGCTGCAAGTGTTTTGTTTGTCTTCTCTATAAATTTCTGGGAATTTCCTAAATTTTATCAGGCTCGGAACCCTTTATTTTAAGTTTAGACATTTTCTGATCATAGAGAAAATCATAAACTATTTTTCAAAATCTGTTTCCTTTCTGTGGTCTATTTCCCTTTTACTTAGGCCAATCTGGGCCTTAGCCTAGTAGCAGCAGCGTTCCTGCTCCACCCAGCCGAAGGTGCCTGCAGTATAATCTGCCTCCACATCGTCTCTCTGGCATATGAGCCTCGCATGCCATCCTTGAGCTCGCGCTGTCCCCGAACCGGACTCGTGTGCGCTAGCCCTAGTCGCGCCCAACCTTGTGCCCTAGCCCGCACATTAAGGAGGCCAACTCATCTTATATAAGCAGGACGATTGCCACTTTTCTCTTTTTCCGCATCATGAGCGCCGCTACGACTCTCAAACCCAAGCTGCACGCGCGCCACCGTTGGTCTCTGCCGCCTCCCCGTCGATGAGAAGTTTATGTGGGGCTTGGTAAGGAGCCCCTGTGTCGGCCCTGCGCCCTGTCGTTGCACCTTGCGGGCGCATGTGCTCGTCGGAGTAGAGCTCCACCGGCCGTGCCACTTCTCCTCATCGTAAGCCACAACAGATGGGCCAATCAGCCATGGAGAACACCATAGGAACCTTCACCACGACCTTAGCTACCACTAGGGCCAAACCACACAGAAAATGATGGCTTTAAGCTCGTGATCGAGCCGCCGTCGCGCACCACTGCCCTCTGCTGCTCCCGCTCCGCCCGCAGTCGCTGACCGTCCGATCTGGTCTTGACAGCTGACCACAGTCAAATTCAGTCATGTCATTTTTGAAGAAGAAACCCTTATGTTATCTAGACTTTGCAGCGAGTACACCCCATGTCAAAGGTAATTAGAATATGGTCTCTGATTCTTACACACTTAGACCCTCAGCTTTGGCAGAATAGCGCCCGAAATCCCTGGCTCATTCTTTTGGGTGTTGAACCCTGAGTTTACAAACATATTTATGTTTATAACCTTAGTTTCTCGTTGTTAATCTCCTGGAAGTTTCTAAAGCTTGCCCCTGAACCCTGTTTAGTGCATATGTTTTGCGTTTTAACCCCATTTTGCCGAAATCCCTGGCTCATTCTTTTGGGTGTTGAACCCTGAGTTTACAAACATATTTATGTTTATAACCTTAGTTTCTCGTTGTTAATCTCCTGGAAGTTTCTAAAGCTTGCCCCTGAACCCTGTTTAGTGCATATGTTTTGCGTTTTAACCCCATTTGAGTGATTCTTTCGCTCACGTGTTCATAATAATGTGTAGATTAGTTTTGTACTGTTAGTCAGTTCTGTTAGTGTTGTTTGGTGTGCCATTTTTTATTTGCTGTGTCACTTTCTTTGCACGTGAATGTAAGTTGCGTGGACAACGCGTCGTTTGAAGAGTTTGCTGAAGATAAAGGATTGGTGTATTTTGAGCAGCATGATTTTGAGGAAGGCTAGTGTCCTTGGTCATTCACGTATATACCTATGACATGCTATTTTATTTACAATCACTTATTTTTCCGTTTGCATTAATTTGATGGGTCCTATTAAGGACGCTGCCTTAGTCTCTTTTGATCATACCTTGGAGCCTGGTTATTTATTTTACTCTATGGGTTGGTAAGTGAGCAATAAGGTTATTTATTTTACTCTATGTTCTTTTTATACTCTGTTAACTGGAACATGGAAGGCTACCCAGGAAAACAATGTAACCATAGGTATCATATGGCTCTGAACTTGGCCAACTAATCAGAGACTCTAGCGTATGATAGCTTTTACTGAAAGGGGCAAGTGGGGTAAACTATAGTTTGAGCGAGCTATCCTTACTAGGTAATCTTTATAAAGGCCTTGTAGTGAATCCCTAACCATTCATCACCTCGGAAGTGTCTAAAAGGCTCGCTACCTCGGGCGACATGGGAAACATGAACTTTGAGTAAAGTGTACAAACTTCTAGAGTGTCTAAAACCGATATGTCAGTCACGTTCACGATTATGAGCGGCCAGGAACCTCACATGAGTAATTCACATGAAATAAATCAAATCATGTTACTTATTATTCATGCTTTTGTTACGTTAATGCTCAATATTAATTGTGGGTTGATATGAACTTATATTTGCTAGTAATTAGCTGCTTAGTAAGATGTGACCAACTAAAAGTGCTAAATGCTATTAATCAATCAGCCTTACGATATGTGCTCAGGGTTGTCCTTTATTTATTGCAACGACATACCCGGATTGCTGCTCAAGAATTTTTAGAATAACCCTGGTGATCTCGAGGAGTTCTATAGGCGAATCCCTCAGTCAGCTGCCTGTGGAGATGAAGACCTTTTATTTATGTTTCTTAATTAAACGCTCGTTTGTTCTTCTGCTAAGATATTTCTGTCACTTTGAGATGTAATAAATACTTTAATACTCTTTCGTGGTGACATTGGTAGTGGTTATTCACTTGTGACATCTGTTATACGTGTAAAACTTTAATCCTGGCAACATATGTATATGGTGCATGCGGTTTTCCCTCTAAAACGGGGTGTGGCATCTAGGCGGTTATCTTTTATTCACAAAAGATTGGAAGGTTGAAATGCATGTACTTATTTAACTATGGTACTAAAAAATTAGTTGTGGTGCAATTACTAAAACCTTTGTAGTTTCCATCTACCACGGCTCTACCTCTTCTCCATGGAATGGTCATTGAACTTAATAAGGTATATATATGCAGCCATTTCGTCCACTCTTTGTATGGCTTCGTCATCTCATTAGCTTTCTGTCGTCGTATGCCATTGAATCCATAGCTATCATATGCAACAAAGGCAAATGTGCCTGCTAGGACTGAGCAGCACCGGTAGTTGTTCATCGGCGGGTTTGACAGGTTTTGGCCGGTTTTCCAAACCTGCCCGCATGTCCGGTTTAGACTGGTCGAAACTGTGTGGGGAGAGATTGTTTGAGTAGGCCAGGTTTGGTTGTTTCTATGGTTTTGAGCGGTTCAAAACGCGCTCCATCAAGTCCCACACCGAATGCAGCAAGCGTTTTCTGGAGAGATCTAGCCGGCGGCCACACAGCCCCGCACGAGCACCGTGCAGCTGCAAGATCCTTCGCTTCCTGTAGAGCAGGCGGACACGGCTGATGCGGACAACCCTTGTTTCGTCGCGGAAGTAGTGTCGATGCGCATCGCCGTAGCACCATGCCACCGGGTTGGCTTGCTCAAGAGGTATACAGAATTTTTAGCAAGCCGACGCAGCCGACTTAGTGGGAGGTACAAAATTGGGTTAATTGGCTACACGCCACCGTTATTTCCAAATTTTTGACGGACACCACTACTGTTACGTTTATAGGAATCACGCTATTACAATTCGGCTGTTGTTTGATCCACGCCATTTTATACGTCTTTTTAGCTATAGGACCCACACACAAGCCACCGTATTTAAGTATGGACTAAAATGCCCTCATACGTCTCTGACGCATGGGACCCACGTGTCGTCTCCTTCATCCAGTCCTTCATTCGTCTCCGCACCGAACGTGGGAGCCCTTGGGTCTCGCTCGTGCCTCCGCCATGGCCGGCCGGGGCGAGCATCGCCACAATCCATGGCCGGCAGGGCGAGATCCGGCACCCGCCATGGCCAGCCGGGGGAAGCGTCGCCACCCTCCATGGCTGGCGGGGCGAACTCCACGGCCCCCGCCATGGCCGGCCGGGGGAAGCTCCGCCGCCCTCCATGCCCCGCGCGGCGAGCTACAGGGCGCCAGCCATGGCCGGCCGGGGGAAGTGACGCCGCATTCCATGGCCGGCGGGGCGAGTTCCACGGCCCCCGCCATGGCCGGCGGGGGGAGCTCCACGTCGCTGTCTACGGCTAATGGGGGTGCCGCCGCGGCGCGTCGCCGGTGACGGGGCGGCGACCTGGGCGGCAGATCCTCGGCCTCACGCCCCGCGCCGCCCGCACCCTCGCTACTCGTTCGGCCACGCGCCGCCCACGTCGAGGATGAGAGGGGCGTCGGGGTGGAAACTGGTCAACGAGGGGTGGCGCCCTGGCCGCCGCGGCATGCCCCCGTCCTGCGCGCATCGCCGCTGCCGGCGCCGTCGGCGGGGCTGGGTGGCAGGCATCCTGTGCCGGCGATGGTTGGGGAGAAGATGAACCAGAGGAGAGAATGGGAGGAAGGAGATGACGCGCGGGACCCACATGTAAGTGAGTGAGTGAGAGAGTTGTAGAAGGGCGTTTTAGTCCATACGAAAATATGGTGGTCTGCATGTGGGCCTATTGATCCAAAAGACGTAGAAAATGGCATATCTCAAAGATATGAAAAATTGTAAAGGCGTGATTCCTATAAACGTAACAGTAGTGGCGTCCGTCAAAAATTTGGAAATAACGGTGACCTGTAGCCAATTAACCCTACAAAATTTGCGCAGGAGCATATAAATAAGTTTACATCATCGTCAAACAAAGACTTATTCATGAACATTTGGAGATGGCATAGACAACAGGCTGCTCAGACATATTTGCATATGCATGCACCCCTCTTCAGACGTCGGATACAATTCATGAACATTGGAGTGTATCAGCGGTTTGCATTGCATCAGGTGTGTACCGGAATCCCACCCTTTGCCGTGTGCCAGGTGCACACGGCAAAGGCCTTTTTACACACGGTAAAGACATTGCCGTGTGCAACACACGGCAAACTGCACACGGCAAAGTTTACACGGCAAAGAATCTTTGTCGTGTGCCAGATCACGGGGCACACGGCAAAGCCCTGATCTGGCACACGACAAAGAGCGACACACGGCAAAGTTTTGATTAAAAATGCAAAATAAAATAGCAAAATGTTTTATTTTAACAGGGGAAGGACCCCATCGGACATTTTCCACTGTCAGATAGTTGATGGATTGCAAGTCGCGCATTTTACGCGGAAAAATCGCGCGCTACGCGGCCGGCGGAATTCAAACCCACGCCCTCCCCTTCGCGCGTAGCCTCCTCTACCACTGCACCACTCGAGTCTTTGTGTCCATATCCCATTTTGATTCCCCTCATATTAAACTTTTCCGAGTGTAAATTGTTTATTTGAGACACTAAATGACTTCAAATAAAAAAGTTGTGAACTACAAAGTTTCATAACTTTTCAAGATCTACAACTTTTGTTTTGGTCAAAAGTTCATCCGAGGTCATTTATAGAGTTTGAATTTTCAAATTTGAAAAATTCAAACTTAGATTCGGTTGACAAGATGACTTCAAACAAAAAAAGTGGTCAACTACAAAGTTTCATAACTTGTTGATCTAGACAAATTTCATTTTGGTCAAAAGTTCATCCGAGGTTGTTTACAAAATTTGAAATTCAAATTTGAGAAATACAAACTTAGTGTTTCGTCGACAAAATGATTTCAAATAAAAAAGTTGTGAACTACAAAGTTTCATAACTTTTTGATCTAAACAACTTTCATCTTGGTCAAAAGTTCATACAACATGCCGGTAGTAAGATTGTTCACAAATCTTATACATCTCTCTTCTAGTTATAGGAACTACTTATAAGAGGTGTGTGATTTCTAAACACTTTTAGTGCCACTTTGTTATATAAACAAATGATCAAAGTAAAAGTTGTAGATCTTTAGAAGTTATACAACTTTGTAGTTCAACACGTTTTAATTTGATTTCGTTTAGGGTTTCAAAACGTGTTTTAAAAAATTTCTTTGACGAGTGTTTTTAAAAAAACATACGGCAAAGAGAGGTCTTTGCCGTGTGTTTTGCTTTGACACACGGCAAAGACCTCTCTTTGCCGTGTGTTCTTCTTTCTCTTTGCCGAGTGTTTTTCCTTTGCTGTGTGTCCCGAGAAAAACACACGGCAAAGAGCGTGACACACGGCAAAGAGCGGATTTCCGGTAGTGGTGTTACGTGTGTGGCGTCCGGCGTGGGGTAACGAACCCGTCGCGACGCAATGCATGGCAACAGAATCGACGACAAGGCCGTAGTTGTGCGTGTGGAGGTAGGGGCAGGGCAACGAGCCTAGAAATTGGTTGAAGTGCACACGTCCTAGAATTTAACCCTCTGCATGGCTCCACCTCTTATCACTACTACACAAACCACTTTCATAAACGGCCTATCACAACCGGTTTTGAGAAAACCGGTTGTGATAGGGCTATCACAACCGGTTTTCTTGTGATGCCCCCTATCACAGCCGGTTTTTCTCAAAAACCGGTTGTGATAGTCGGCCGGCATATCTTACAAACCGGTTGTGATGCTCACCATCACAACCGGTTTTTCAACCGGTTCTTTACTAACACATTTTTGGAGGGCTAAACGAAATCAAATTTTGTGAACGATCTCGGATGAACTTTTAACCAAAACGAAAGTTGTAGATCTTGAAAAGTTATGAAACATTGTAGTTCACCACTTTTTTATTTGAAGTCACCTTGTCAACCGAATCTAAGTTTGAATTTTTCAAAATTGAAAATTCAAATTTTGTAAACGACCTCGGATGAACTTTTGACCAAAACAAAAGTTGTAGATCTTGAAAAGTTATGAAACATTGTAGTCCACCACTTTTTTATTGAAGTCATCTTGTCAACCGAATCTAAGTTTGAATTTTTCAAATTTGAAAATTCAAATTTTGTAAACGACCTCGGATGAACTTTTGACCAAAACGAAAGTTGTAGATCTTGAAAAGTTATGAAACATTGTAGTTCACCACCTTTTTATTTAAAGTCATTTAGAGCCTCAAATAAGCAATTTACACTCAGAAAACATTAATATGAGGGGAATCAAAATGGTACTTAGACACAAACACTCTAGTGGTGCAGTGGTAGAGGAGGCTACGCACGAAGCTGAGGTCGCGGGTTCAAAACCGGTTGTGATAGGGGTTGCGAACCGGTTGTGATGAGGGTTTGTGTAGTAGTGTATCCATGGCCTGGTCGTGTAGTTGTTATCTAAATAAAGGAATTTGATCCCCGTTTCTTCTTGCTCTCTATCGTGTCTTCATATTTCTTTCATATGCATATAGTCGTCATATGTACCCCGTGGCAAACGTGCCTCGTAGGAATGAGATGCACTAGGAATCAATCCGTCCATGTTGTGTGCGTTGTCATGGGGGCATGCATGGCATGGCAACAGAATCGGCGACAAGCCCATAGCTGCGCGTGTGGGGGCAGGGGCAGGACACCCACGCGGTGAGGAACCACAAACCCTGACGCCGGCTGCAAATGCGAGGACCGGGTAATAAAAATGCTGCTACATTACTTGTGGCTGCCACGGCAACAGCGCGGTGCATGAATCTGTGCAACCACTTAATGAATCTGTACAATGTCTACAGACACGATACTTTCACGTGATTTACATCATCACTCTACATGATGATCTGATATTACAACTAGTGAGCATCATATTAATCTCCTCATCTCGCTCAACTATGCTGAACTTGAACACACAGTACATTGGTAGTGAACAAGGATTTCGAGTGGGATGCATTATTTCTCTTGTACTAGTGTGTATATAGACTTAATTTGACATCCTCTAGATAAATACCATTGGTTACCCTTTACTTCGACAGAGGTTCGGGAATGGCTCCGGGAGTGGTAAGTGGTACTATATACACCAAGCAAATACAAAGGAAAAACAATATGATGATATAAGTGCATGTATAATTACCAACGGGCAACGAGTCTAGAAATTGGTTGAAGTGCACACTGTGGGCCCCGCCACCCGGCGGGCCCACCTAGCATGAAATAATGTCATTTCCTGGTGAAGGAAACATTAATTGCATAAGAGTTGGCAACGGCTAATCAGAATTGAAAAGTAAAGATCGGAACTAGGACCTGATCAAGACGACTTGCAGGGCCGGTGAAGGGAGGGAAGCCTTCCGATGGAGCTGCAAGATTTCACAAGCAAGTCTGAGTACCACCGCACTCAGCAAGTACATAACAATCGAATGTATGAACATGCATTATTAGTTGACAAGTGATTAATAAGTCGGTGTTGGGTCCTGGAGGGGCAAGAACCTCCCTACCAGTCCCCCCTGGTGATTCTAGCCCGGATCCTTCTGTCGATCCTGCAGTCACCTTCATCTCGTTATCATCACTCCTATGGGTTATTCTTGGCTAATCTGTGGGAGGTTTAACCAGACGGGCTCATAACCGAGAGCCACGGCTATCGATAGATTGGGTAACTCTGCAGAGGTTTGTACTCTTGAAACTATACGGTCAGGCGACCCTCCCGTGGCCAACGGCAGGGCCACCCTACGGGACTCGTATCCACTGGCGTCCATCTCTGGACAGCTTCCATCTGGGTCTACCCACGGGTGCTACTGGGGTCTAAACAAGGATCACATAAACGTCCACACAAGGACACTAACCCGGGTATGGATGCATCATATAAATTAGGGCATGCATCGCCCGTGGGCCCTACCAGCCCTGTCACATGCGACCCGTGCCGACCAGTCTCAGCCCTCTGTCTAGGGCTGTCTCCAGCATTTCCGTTGCCCACCGTGGCCCATGGGGTAGCTTTGCCAGAGGTAGCTGGTGGAGTGTGAGTCGAGGCCTCACATTACAGGGCATTCCCGAAGGCTATGTCCTTTTTGGCCCGTATAGCCGTACATGGTGTTGGAAAGACTTTCCCAAGAACCGGTCCTTGAGCGACCAAGGTAGGCCTCTGGATAGGAGCTCCTCCGAGACTATCCACCCTACCTCGCATCTTCTTCCCCCTTGGTGCCTCTCGCAACCAGGGTTTCTGGCACTGGGTAGTGTCTTAGTAGTTGGGGGTATCTGAGTGGCTAACTCTCAATGCAACTACAGACATTTAGCTAAGAGTAGAGCATGTTAATGCAATTGATTATCATGAGTAAGGAAATTGCTAAGACTTGCCTGATACGGTGGTAGTCTCCGCCAGGCAACAATCCTGAGGTTTCCTGGCGGAGTATCTACACAAATACAAATACACGACTAATCAATCATCACAGCAAATGAATTACTTGTGGGGAGAGGGGTTGGGTAGAATAGTTATAGGGGTGGTTTCTAAGTTAATCGAGGGTTTAGAGCTGGTATTTTGAAAGGGTTCGGGTTTCCCGGGGTTTAGGCGGGGTTTGGGAACTGTCGGTGGAAGGCAATAAGTCACTTCTAGGCTTAAGAATGGTTTCTAGGGAATCTAATCTTATGAAAAACCTTAGAATATATTCTAATAATTTTAGGAATTTATTGGCTATTTACGGGGTTCTATTTTGGATTGGGCATAAACTGGGGTATACTAACGGAGTCTTTCTATAGGCTGAAAAAGAATCCTCTTAATTCTAAGCCCTAGAAATAGGTATAAATAATTTGGATGATACTAAATAGCTTATTATTTTTCCTAATATTTTTAGGTATTTTCTGGGAATTTTTGGGAATTTCTAAGGTGGAGAAATAACTTCTTGGGTGCACTAAGCCGGGTGTACCTAGCATTTTCCCTGTGTTTGTGCGGCAGCCAGCACTGGCGCCGCCGTGGACCAGCAGCGTGGGCGCGTGGACCACGCGCCCCACGAGTCTGCGGTCCACTGGACCAGACGTACGCAAGGTGGGGAGAGGGAGGTGGCGGCTGGCGGGGCCGTGGGAGTGGCTGGCAGGCGGGGCCCGCGCTGGCGTGGCTGCCACGCGGGCGCCAACGCGGCTGCCGCACTTCACGGCGGCGCTGAGGGGCGGCAGGGGAAGCTCGCCGGAGCTCTCGCCGCCGGCCGCTACGGGGCGACTCTCGCGGCGGCGGAAGCACCTACGAGCTCAGGGGAACACGGCGGACACGGTAAGGATGAACACGTTGAGGGTTGGTGGCTGGTGTGACGGCGCGGGCTCGCCGGAGTACGGGCGGCGGCCGGTGGAGAGGGGAAACTGGGGTTGGGGGTCTCTGGGCCTTTAGTGGTGGGTGGAGCGCGTCCGCGGGGTGGTGTGGAGCACGCCAGTATACGCAGGTGTGCAGGAGAGGGACTGGAATTGGCCGGCGGCTTGCCGGAGCACGGCGGCGCGCACGGTGACCGGTCACGGCTTCGCCGGACTTTGCGAAGGGGAACGGAGAGGCTGGGGAGAGAGTGAGGGGTCGCATGGTGCTCACCACGGGGTAGCCGAGGCGAGGATGGCCAGGGTAGCACTCCGGCGTGCGGCGGCAGTTGCGGACCACGGCGGTGGTGCTCGGGCGGTGCTCCTCCACTGCACGAGCGCTCCCTGGAGTACGCTGCGTCGTGCCTTGGGCGCTATGGGGCCTCTGTGTGGCGCCGCGATGGCCGGAAGGGCGTCCAGGGGCTTGGCGGCGGCCGGATTGCCGGAGTAGTGCGGCGGTGCTCTTGCGCTCGCGGTGGTGGCGTGGCCGTGGAGCTTGTGAGGTGTGTTGTGGTGAGGGTGAGCTCCATCCGGGGCGCACGCAGGGCTATTTATAGCCTAGCGGTGCTCCCTGTGGGCTCACCGGGGCAGCGGGGCGGCGACACGCGGCGCGGCAAGCTCGCCGGCATGCGACGCGTGCTGCCGCGGGCGTTTGTGCGGATGGCCGGGGAGGGGGTGTTGGCGCCGCACTTCATGTGCGGTGGCCTCGCGTGGTACTTACACGCGTCCCGCGCGCCTTTGTCGGGGCTATCCTGGCCGGAGGAGGGGGATCGGGGCGGCGACGGCGAAGCACGGTCGTTGCGAGATGGGGGAGAAGGGGGCTCCCGTGCCGGGATGGCCCTTCTGACGTGAGCAGTGGATGGAGGAGGTAGCGTGGCGTCGATCTGCGGCTGCCACGAGGGTTGGGGGCGATGCGGTGGCGGGATGGGCGCGCGGCGGCGCCGCGCCGGAGAAATGAGAGAGGGGGGAGGAACCGGAGGAGAGAGAGGAGGAAGAAGGAGGAGGGGAAGTGGGCTGGGCTTAGAGTTGAGGGGCGTGGGATGGACTTCGCGGGGAGAGGCTGAGAGGGGGAGAGACGCTGGGCTGGGCCACGCGGAAGCGAGCCGGGAGAGGGAGTTGGGGGGCCTAAAGCAGACTTTAGGAGTTTGGGCTGCAGCTGGCCGACCCATCATCAAAGGATTTCTTTTTCTTATTTTTCAAAAGGGTTTTGAAAGGGTTTTTGAATTCAATTTTTGAATCAACTTCTTTTAATTTAAACCTAGGGGTTCCGATGCTATTTCAATCCTTATAAAGCACTCAAGTTATAGAACTTTATTTTATTTTTCTGTTATTATTCTATATTCTATATTCTATTATTCCTAGAATTTCTCATTCTAGCTAATAATAGTCCTATAAATCTAATAATTAATCTAACAATTAATTAAATAATCCTTATTAATTTTGAGGGTGTCACACACACTTCCTAGAATTTAATCCTCTGCATGGCTCCACCTCTTATCCATGGCCTGGTCGTGTAGTTGTTATTTAAATAAAGGCATTTGATCCCCGTTTCTTCTGGCTCTATCGTGTCTTTATATTTCTTTCATATGCATAGTCGTCATATGTACCGTGGCAAACGTGCCTCGATCGTAGGAATGAGATGCACTGGGAATCAATCCGTCCATGTTGTGCGCGTTGTCATGGGGGCATATCATGGCATGTGCATGAAATAATGTAATCTACAACACTATCTAGCCATAAAATTTGGGGACACCATCGACATGGTGAATGGCGTAGGTGACACCCTCTACTGTTCCGGCTGTGCTGATGCTATTGACACGACCATTGGGAGTGGCTGCCACAGCCTACGAGGCTACGACCACGAAAGCGTGATGCATGCATCAACGACGATCGCAACCTGGTCTCCTTGGACATATGGCTTTGCGCTTGGCCCTCTAAAGCGGCGGTCCCACAAGGCAAGTTAAGGCAGCCGTACTAGCTCCTTCCGTCCTAGAGACCCCTCAACAAGTCAGTATGGTCAGATAAATCGTACCTAAAAATTTCAGGATGCCAACCATAGAATCACCGTTATCATGCACGGCGAAGGATATCGAGAACCAAAGCTTTGGAAGAGCAAGCAAAGCGCGATAAGGAGGTTGAATCCAAGCCCCGTCCGGTCCGAAATGAATGGCGGGTAAAAGCAGACCGGAACGAAGATTCGGAGAGTTCCGCTCAGGACGTAAAAATTGAGCCCTCGCCATAAGGTATATGGTACGTATCCATGTATTGCATATAGAATAGGTTTTCCCTCTCCTTGCATTTCAATTCTTTCAATCAGCATGGCATATTTAATTTTCGAAACACGCATCCAGATTTTGTTTATGCATTGCTTAGCATATAAAAAAATGAAAAAAAAAATCGGCCAAAATTCTAGGCCGACCGGCCCCACTTGTCAGCAACAATGGCCAGATCACTCAGCAGGCAACTAGCAATCGTGCATGGGCATAACACGAGGAAGATGGAGGAAATTGGGGGCACCAAGCCGTTTGGCTCCACCCAGGCCGGCCGGCCTCCCTCCAACGTTGTTGTCCCATCTTTACCAACCAGCAGCACCATGAGAAGCAAAGTGACCACCGACAAAAGGATGGGCACGACCGGTGCCATGTGCAGGCCGATCGGCCTCGCATAGGCCGGCCGGCCTCCCCCTGCCGCGCCTCTATAAAAGCCGGTGCTCAACACTTCATCAACTCGCCCCAAGTGCAGGTATGCAAGCTTCCGCAGCACTGCACTCTTCCTTTGCTCTAAATCTCGAAAATCTCTAATCAAGATTAGAGTGCAACCATAAGAAAATTCTGCTGAAATTTATCCTTAAAATTCTTGTGTGAACAAACCTCTTCCGGTTGAACGAGAACGTTTGTGGCGGTTCATTCCCCCACAAGAACGACTAACCGAGTTGTGGTGATTAACCTCCCACAAGAACGCCTAACTACTGATTGCCTAACCCTTGATTTCCTTCGGGTATTGTAGAACTAATCTTTTGCAGGAATCATGTGGACTAAGGCAAAAGAGAAGGCTCGGGGAGTGGTGACCAAGCTAGGCTCTTCAAGTTCAGGACGATCCCGAAGCTCCTCTGCTTCTTGGGAAACTATGTCTGCTAATTCATCTCAACAAGACACAGTGTCCTAGGAGAGCGAGAGGCTAGAGGTGCCCCGGAGTAGGCTCCGTTTCCGGATCATGACCCGGGTTGACTGCATCATCGCCAGGTCCGAGGAAGAAAGAGCGGTGCTTGACAAGCTCCAGAACCGCGTCTTCAGCCACGCTAAGTACTTCGACGCCATGCTACTAATCAAGACCGGTCTCGGGGGAGACATGGAACGGGCTTTCAACAAAGCCGGATGGCAAAATTTCTACCCCGTCTCAGAAACAGGTTCGCATTTTGCATTTTCTGACTATGGAATTTCTGATGAGTTTGAAAGTTGAGGTTCTTCCCACTGAGAAGAACATTCGTTTCCGGTTTTTCAATGAGGATTTTATCTTGAGCCCGAAACAGCTCAGTGAGGCTCTTGGTTTCCACAAGAGATGCAGCATTGACGCTAACCTTTTGGTGACTAACCACCGGTACAACCGTACCCAATGGTGGGATAGCATCACAAGTGAGCCTCTCTCTGGGAAAAACAGCATCACTTCTATCCATAACCCCACGCTTTGCTTTCTGGCAAAGTGGATTGCCATGGTAGTCCACCCGCGCACCAATTTGCGTCTTTGCCTTTTGCCTGATTTGTAGTGCCTCTATGCCATGGTAAAGAAAATTCGTTTCTCGCCTGTCTTGAGCATGCTCGATGACTGGCAGAGTTTAGTCACTGGTCGAGCCACGATTGACATAACCTCGCTGGTCACCCGCATTGCCACCCATGTGGGTGCTTTGCAGGGCACTCAAGTTTCCTTCCTACCCACTTCACAGGAGTATCAATCTTGCATCGGTTTAGACCATTTTACCAAGGGTCACTTGATGCACGAGAGCCCTGGCCATACTCTTTTATGTGCTACCCTGGTTTCATCGATGAAGTCAAGCTTCCATGCCCGGTCTTTCGTTGAAATTGGCGAAAAGTCTAACCTTGCAGCTCAGGAGGACGGAATCCGCTCGCCACGGTGTCGCAGGACCCATGACACGTGGCAGGCGAGCCAGGCACGATAGCGAAGCCGGAACATCTACTGCACCTCAGCCTGAGTACCACCAGCAGCAGCAGACCAAGTATCATCAGCAGCAGCAGACCGAGTACCAGCACGAGTACCAGCAGCAGTAGCATCAGGGAACGTACGACTACTACCAGGAGACATGATATGGCCCGAAAGTCAAACCATCTGCGTCTGCCAGAACTGGGGGATGACCACATCCCTCCAGACCGACCTTGACGGCTTCTTCAACTACATGCATTACGACCCCAACCAGCACTACCAGTGAGCTTGATCGAAGCTTGGGGGAGTCCCTGGTGAGTTTGGTAGTTCCCTTGTCAGTTTGCCTTGCCTTACCTAGCCTTGCCTTGCCTTTCCTTGCCTTGCCGTGATAATAATAATAAAAATAATAATAATAAAATAGCCTAAATAAATGTTGAATAAAAGCTCCAAAAAGTCTTTATGTATGGAAGTATGGTTGATAACCTTGAGAATGATGAATAGTTGCTCTGTTTGTGCCCTCTAAGTGCCTCGTTATTAATCCTTTACTCATCGAGTATTTGAGTTCGTTGGCATTTAAGGATCCATCATGATTAAACTGTGGGAGTAGAGCATATGTTTATTGTTTAAGTTGTTGTGAGTTTTGATATGGTTTGCTTCGAAGTATAACTGTATGCTTAGTAAGGAACCTCTCGGAAGTTTTTATAAAATTGTTACATGGTAAATCTTCCCCGATGGTTTAAATGTCCTATCCAGAGCCTAAACAGTTATATCTTATGAGCTACCATATGCTATCTTGAGTTGCTTTGAGCCTTGTCGAATGGTGTAGTCCGCTTGCAGAAGGCACTTGTCGTATACCGGTCTTTCCATCATACATCCACCTCACTGCTAGCCTCAAAGATGTCCGACTAATCAATTTCCCGCTTCGGGGTTGATGTCCACCGTCGTTGACATACACTCGCAACATCTCCATTACAAAGCTCATCCCAAAGGTCCTCAAATACTCCATACAAAGTTGAAATCCTCTCTATTACCAAAATGAGAGAAGAGATGCATTAGAAAAAAGAAAGAAAGAAGGTTGGAGACCAATGCTCCAACAAAGAAAGTAAACACATCTCAAAATTATGAGAGAGAGAGAGAGAACAAGGAGTCCCAAGACCTTTTGAGCATAACCATTTTCTCCCTCTCCACTTGAAAAACCATGAATTCCAAAGATCGGGATTTGACGAGTGCCATCGCTCGCGAATCACTCTTCGACTCGACAACATAAGTAACCAAGGTATGCCACTTTGACCCTTCCTATAAACTCCACTTCAGCCTTAGAATAGGAAGAGTTGGTCATTCTCGACCAAAAGTGAGGATTATACACCTTGAGTGACTCGAGAGTACCATCGGGGAATGATTCAAACCATCTTTTGAAAAAATCATATCTCCGAGATGGAACCTGAAAAGCTGCAGGAACTACTTTAAAATGACCGTTCAGGCTCTCAACAGCCCTATACGTGAACTCTATGCAGCCCCACATTGAACCATGGTATTAGTTCTCTTTTATGCCAAGTTATTCAAATGATTTGTTGAGTTTTGGCTTAAGCACAAGGTACCTAAAGGGTATACACATTGAAGCAACTCTTGACCCGCCGAAGCTAGAGTTTTAGCCTTGCTCGAGGACGAGCAAGAGTTTAAGCTTGGGGGTGTGTTGACGGCCATTATAACCTTGTAGTGACCGTCAATATTTCAGTAAAATGAGGATTATCATACCATGTTCCATACATAAATATGTTTTCACTGACAAATTCCACAAGTTTTGGATGAGTTCTGCTTGCAGGACAAATCAGGTGAAATCAGGGCCAAACCTGGCACAGAGCCAGGCCGGCCGGCCTACCTCAGGTCGACCGGCCTCCCCTGGCCACCTCTGGCCACGTCATTGATCCACAAGTTGTGCCAAGTATCCTAAATGATCAAGAGACGTGCATTTGATGTCGGTTTGATCCAAGGACCCGAAAGGCCTATAGTGGGAGACACATGGATTGAAGGGCCCACAACCTAGGATTTTCGGACAGCCTCAACCGAACGCAACTGTTACCCGACTTCAGGAGAGCATCAGGGCCGTTACTGCAAAGGTCGGTGCCAAGTGGCACCAGGACCAGGTCGGCCAGCCTAGATGAGGCTGACCGGCCTCCTTCTGTGGCCGCCACATTTCCCCCTTCGCGTGAAGCCTAAGTAGGTCCTTAGCTTGCTAATGACACCGAGCTTCGCCCCTGAAGGCCATAAAAGGAGCACTCATCCACCTTGGGAGACACACACCACACTTCTCAAGTTCATACTTGAAGGGAGCTCTCGTATCTTTTCCATTTCTTAGATTAGGATTAGAGTTGGGAGTAGAGTCGAATCGAGCTTAGCTCTAATCTTCGGAGTCTTCGGAGTTCTGGTAAAGCTCTTGTATCCTTTACTTCATTTGAAGAGTTTATCAATACAATTACTTTCTTATTTCAGAGCTTAAGTTTATCTTTTGTCTTTTTAGTCTTGCTCTTTAAAGTAAAGATCTTGCTCTCTTTAGAGTAAAGTTCTCTCCCTCTAGTCTTAGTGTAGAGTTTAGTTTAGCTCTACCAGGTTTTATCTCGCGGGTTTGCTAGCCTTGACCGGTCCGTAAGACGCCTTAGGGAAGACGGGGATTTCTCTTGACAGACCTCAAGAGAAATCTTAATCATCGAGTGCAGACGTGGTGTCTAGCTTGTTGATTAACTAGGAAGTGTGTTGCACACCCCACGGAACTGCAGTGGTAGGCGGCAGGTTGTCACAGTCCTGTCCGTCCTTCGTAGTCCACCACGTTCGGGTGTACTCATAACAATAGTGCTGAGCCCGGAGAACCCGCTCTCTCACCCCGTTCTGAGGTTCTCCCGTTCTAGCCGTCGAAGCGAGCTCTGTTCCCAGTATCTAAGCTAGAGTCTAGGTTAAGGTTAGAGTGCCTTTTGCTCCGAGTTAGGAAGTGTCCAGGTCCGGTCTTTCCCAACGTCTTTCCTTTTCTTTAGAACTAGGTGCTCCTGTGTCGCTGGTCTTTTAGACCTTCTATCCAGTCATTTTTTTGACCATTATCCCAAACCTTAGAGTTTGTGCCCCTGGGTTTAGTGGCTTGATATTTCTGGCAAGATATATCATCTGATTCTTCAATACACTTTAACCACTCTGCTTCCTTGCGGAAATATAAATACGATACCCTGGGATAACTCCCTAGGTGAAATGCGACAACGAGATATATTTTGTGTGCTTGCAGAATCCAATTGCATACGACGATATATCTTCGCGCTCTTGAAGCGTTGCTAAAACGTGACGCTAAGGAGTGCCAACTGTGACTTTAATATAATAAGGGTCCGAATGAGAAAAATAAGGCAATGTCAGGAAGGCAATTCACTTGGGCAAACAATGCACAAAACGAAACCTTTGAAAAACTTGATGGAGTGCTGGCATGCGTAGATTGGGAGTCCAAGTTTCCACATACCATTATACAAGCTCTAACTCGCGAAATATGAAACCATACACCATTGTTTCTAAATACGGGCGATTTGACTACATCCAACAGTCCACCACCGTTCAAATTTGAACTGGGGTGGTTACTACGGGATGGGTTTGTAGACATGGTTACTTATATTTGGTAGAGTGTTCGTGGGGGCTATACTCCTTTAGACAGATGGCAAGCAAAAATTAGACGGTTGCGCCAGTACCTACGGGGTGGGCCAAAAATGTTAGTGGTGCATATAAAAAAAAGAAACAACTCCTTGACAAGCTTGACGACCTAGACAAGAAAGCCGAAACAACTATGTTGTCCCCTCAGGAAGTGAACATGAAACATGTACTTAATGAGAGTTTGGCAGAGTTGTTAAGAGAAGAAGAGCTGAAATGGTACCAAAGAGCGAAAGATCGTAACCTGTTAGAAGGTGATGCAAATACTTAATATTTTCAATTAGTGGCCAATGGAAAACATAGAAAAACACATATTTTTCAGCTTGTCATACGCGGTGATGTTGATTTGAAAAAGTTTATCACCAAATATTATAAAAATCTTTTTGGGCCATCTGGTACCTGTAGGGTATCCATGGATGAGTCAGGTGTAGATGATATTCCTCAGGTATCAGTCGAGGAAAATGAGCTGTTGATTGCAAAATTTACAAAGAAAAGTGAAGGACGCAATCTTTCAGATGGAGCACAATAAAGCTCCATCTCCAAATGGCTTTCCTCCTGAGTTCTATCAAGTCTTTTGGCATATTATCTAAGAGGATTTGATGGCTTTATTTGAGAAATTTCATAACGGCACCTTGCCTCTCCATAGCTTAAACTTTGGTACGATAATTCTACTACCAAAAAGTACATGTAAATATGTACACTTACTATTTGGTAGTTAAATATGCACTGATGCGATGTAAAAATAAATTCTGAAAATAGGATAACAAGACATACATCCAATTAGTACCTTCGAGACCTTAACTCCAGAAATTCAAACGATTAGTGAATTGCAATCACTCCAATTTTTTAGAATTGAAATTAAAGCCTTGGGGCCTAACCACTGGCCGGTAAGCATTAACCCTACAATATGGAAATTGAAAACATCTAAATAGGGTTGTATCTAAATCAGACCAGTCGAGAGAGAATCAAAGAAATAGAAGAAGTTTTCATGTAGCAGGAACATGGAGCATCTCTTACCTTGCGTCTAGACTCCAGCATCCTTGTCGATTGCCGTCTTCCGTTCGATGAAGGCGAGGGCGAGAGAAGATGAGGCAGCAGCGTCAAAATGAGGAAGGGGTGAAGGCAAAACGATGCAGGCGACGGCGCACACGAGAGCGATCTCCTTTCCCTTTTTGCCTATGTGCTTGCTGGGCTAATTTTCCTGGTGGATCTAACATAACTTGCTGCGAGCTGGAGCACTGGGCTGGGGATGCCATTAATTGGGCCAAGGGGGGTGCATATAGGGCCGAGATTTGATGGTAAGCACTAAATTTGGTTTTTTTTTTGGGGGGCAGGGGGTGCATGTGCACCCGTTAACTTGTACTAGGTGATAATCTATGTATTATGTTTGTTTTTTTAAAAAACTGACACCAGCATGGGAGTCCCCTACCTCTATTTTTTTATATATTAACAAAAAGGATATGTATAGGTTAAAAGGCCGTAAGCCCAAATTTTGAAAAAGGATGGTTCATGGGAGCACCAAAGGTCTAATTTGTGACTTATTTCTGGTTTAGCCCTAAGGGAAACCAGCCTTAACTCCTTCTCAAAGAAATTTTTCCACCAAGCAAAAAACAATACCCCACCATCAAAAAATTATATGATTCCGGTGACACCTAATGGCCCAAGCAGCAACAATCATGATTCCTCTGAAGATTACCGAACCAAAACGTTGTCTTGCTGTGGTGATCATGGTCAAAGGGTCAAGATTAAGGTCCCAATGAATACCAAGAAATAACCAACTTGCCTAGCTGAAAGGGCAGGTAAAGAAGAGATGGTCAATGTTTTCCTCAGTGCCCTTAATGCATAAGACACAACTGTAATCATCTAGGTGCATGTTCTTCCTTTTCAACAGATTTCTTGTGTTAAGTCGATCCTTGAGCAACAACCTAAAAAGGATTTGTGTTTATTCTGTACCCTGGACTTCCACATCGACTTGAAAAGTGGGGAGGCTGGCACAAAACCATGGAGAAACTTGTAAGCCTTCCTGCTTGTAAAAGTCTTAGAACCCCAAATGTAAGACCACACATCCTTGTTCAGACCATCAAGCTGTTGATTCTGTATAAAATTTTGGAGGTCACCTAATTGTTCAGTTGCCAGCAAGGATAAGGGCTGCCAGAAGAGGATGTGAACATCAGAGCTTAAGAACTTAGCCAGGAACAGATTTTGCTTCAAAGCAAAAGAATGTAGCTGAGGGTATTTCCATTTGAGCACATTATCATTCCAGAAATCATCCCAGAAAACCATTGTGTCCCCCATATTAGCCTTGCAGGTTGCTATCATCATAAAGTTCTGCATCAGGGACATCACATCCCTCCACCAGAAAGAACCAACATGTTTTCGAGCATTAGGAGGAGTGTCATTCTTATATAGGCAGCTCCAGGTTAACTGTACCCAAGGTAGTTGAGCTTTGTTATAGAATTTGCCCAAAAATTTGAGCAGTAGGGCTGTGTATTGGGTTCTCAAATTAATTATGCCCAAACCACCTTCCTCTTTGCTTCTGCATGTTTCAGTCCAGGCCACTAGATGACCCCCTCTTTTGTTAAGCTCACCCCCATTCCAAAGACAACTCTTTCTATATTTATCAATATGTTCCAGTATTTCATTTGGCACTTTCAGTGTGCATAAATAGAAGGTGGGCATGGATGTGTATATAGAGTTTACCAAGATGAGCCTCCCTGCATATGAAAGCATTTTGGAGATACCCATCAGGTGCTTCTCCATTCTATTGAGAATTGGCATATAGTTAGTAGCATGTGGCCTAAGTAGTTCCAAGTGGTAACCCCAAATAGGTGAAAGGCATCTGTCCAATCTGACACCCCAAGATTGAAGCAAGGTAATTTAGGTTGCTTGGCTCTACATTGATTGGGACCATGGAGGATTTGGAGTAATTGACCTTGAGACCTGTCAAGGCAGCAAAATTCTCCAAGATTGGCTTGAGATTTAACAAAGTAGCAGCCTCTGCAGGGAGAATTAGCAAGGTATCATCTGCATATTGGACTATTGGGAAGTCCCCTCCAAAAGTGGGGCCAAGAGGGTGATTTAGTAGTCCATCATTTGTTGCCTTGTTAATAACTGACTGAAGAAGGTCGGTAGCAAGAACAAACATAAGTGGTGACAGAGGGTCACCCTGCCTTACCCCTCTCTTGCACCGAAATGAGTTTCCAGGAACTCCATTTAGCAAAACTGAAGATGATCCTGAAGAAAGAATGCATTTAATCCATGAGATCCATTTCACTGGGAAACCCTTGTGTTGCATTACCTGGAGAATCACCTCATGTTCAATTTTATCAAAGGCTTTCTCAAAATCCAATTTAAGGATGATGATTTCCATTTTTGATTTATAGCAAATGTGCAGGAACTGGAAGGCCCAAGCAAGGCAGTCCTGAATTGTTCTCCCCTTTAGAAAGCCATACTGATTTGTGTGAAAGACATTCAATATAACCCCTTGCAACCTGTTGGCTAATCGCTTAGTCAGAAATTTTAGGGAATAGTTCAGAAGGGAAATGGGTCTATAGTCATTCACCGTTTCTGGATTATCCTTCTTTGGTATTAAGGTGATGAGAGATCCATTTATGCTAGAGGTATCCAAGTTTCCAGACTCAAAATCATGACAAAGTCGGACAAAATCTTGTTTAATTATATCCCAACATTTCTTTATGAAGACACCATTAAACCCATCAGGTCCTGGTGCATGGTCTGTGGGCATATCCTTCAACACAGCATCAATCTCTTCAGATGTGAATGTATTATGTTTGTTCAAGCGATGTTGAATGCTAGAGTACATGTGCGTTGTTATGAACGTCTAGTACGTACAGTATTCACATTCAGTTGAATGTGTATCTATTGTGTGTGCAGTCTGTTCATAACAATTCGTCCAATGTACTCAATTGAGATCGATAGACGTCCACTAATTTTTTTTAACCGGGTGCGCGGTATTCTAACCAGTCTAGTCCACACCGTTAGTTATAGGTTAATAAATTTGGTGACCTAATTAACAACTGCATCGACTAGCGCACTCAAATGCATCGTCGCACCGGTAGTTGTAGTCACCCTAAACGTACTGATGAAGCTTTAAACCCACCTAGAATAATGGATTATTCTAGGTGTGAATGATGGTGGCATGTTTAGGGTCCCATTCCTGTTGGTGTTTGCACTGGCAAGAATGACCCCATCCATTCGTATCGTCCCCGTGGAAGTGGGCCTACAACCAGCACGAATGAGCGTTTCACATTGGCAGGTATGAGGGTCGCTGCATTAGTGTTATGTAGTAAATAAGCTTGGGTGAAGTTGCTGCACGCATTGGGTTCATGCTGATTGATGAGATCTCACCAGTCTAGTGGTGTCTTAGTAAACACAAAATTTTCACCAAATCCCATCCTTGCAATTTCTACTCACTCACGATTCTCTTCACCTGGACACTAAAATCTTGAATGAGTGAAATGCTAGGATGTTCAAAGAAGAGAGTCTACATTACCGATCAGGTTAGTCGAAGCAATCAAGACAGAGGGCCAGAAACTAGAAAAAATCTAGGCTTTATGTCGAAGGACGAACTTTGGCATAGGATTCACGTCATGTGATGGTGTGCCTCTATTCTCTATTCCGTGCTAGTAGTCGTTGGCGAACCACCTGGGGCTCATTTCTAGCCACCAGCAGGTTCCTCCATGTTAGATAGCCAGCTTTGGGTGTTTATGTCAAGATGTTAGATGTGGCTAGAGTTATGTTGTTTTGTTGTCTATTTTTACCTTTTCAGTGTAGTGCCATTAGAACTCTGGATTTGTTTGTAGCTCCTTTTCCTCTTTCTCTTAATGAAACACTAATCTCTTCTTCCCCGCCCAATAATTCATCCGGTAAAACTCTCGCTCCGTCGCCCCCGCGTCTGGCGACCGGGCGACCCCCGCGTGACCTAGCCGCCGCCGCACCCTCTCCTCCTCCCCACGCCGTGCCGCCGCCCGACCGGGCCGCCGGAAACCCGCGCGGCCCGCAATGACGGCGACGGCGGGGCACTTCCCCCTCCCTCGGGCGGATCTAGGCAGGCGCGGCTGCCGAGGCCGCCGGAGTGACCTCGCCGGCGCGGGTCGTCCTTGGCGACGGAGCGGGCGGGAGCATCGGATCCGGAGCATCCTCGACCGGATCCGGCGGCTACTCGACGCGCTGAAGCTGGAGACGGCGGTTTGGAGCAGAGGCGGCAGACCCCCATGGTGGGGACTGCGGAGGCGGCGAGGGGATCGAGACGAGGGGCTTTGGCGACGTCGAGGGGCTGTGCCGGAGCTGGTAAGTCCCATTGCGCCTGCTGTGGAGTGTCGGCTCAGAGAAGGAGGAGTTGGGGCTCCAGTGGCGGCGCGTGGTGCTGCGGCTGGAGGTGGGGCTGCGGGTGCGCCGTGCCGCCGGCGCCATGGAGGTGCAGCGACTGCGACCTGCATGGGGTGCCAGCTTGCAATGGTGGCATGGCTGGCGGCCCCGACCATCTACGGCGGCGTCCGTGCTTCAGCGACTTCGACAACGACGAGCGGCGACCCAGTGATGCCGCACGAGAGGTGGAGATGTTCGCACGTTATAGGCAGCTGGTTGGTTTCAGGTGGTGGTTAGGGAGCATTGGAGCCCGGCGGCAAATGGAATGGCACTCCCGGCGAAAGCTCTGGCCGGCTTCGATCTGGGCTGACAACGACGGCGTGCTACACGTCGTTTCCCTCTTGGGGGCATTGTCTTGGAGTCGCCCTTTCCCTTTGGCAGGTCTGGGTGAAAACCTTGCCCATGGTCTCGTGGGTGAGCGACGGCGGGGCTCTCGAGCGTCGTTTTTCCTTCATGAAGGCGTGCGTCGCTTTGGATTCCTGCTTCGTTCTCTACACCTTCGCGCGGCTCATCTTCGAAGGCGACGATCATCTTGGTCTCCGATGGCGGGTTCGTGTCGGAATGAGGGGATCTTCCTCTATCTCGCCCCTCAATTCTTGCACTCCTTGCTTGTGCTGGATGACTAGGTGTTGATGCTCAATGTGGTGGGCGGCGGCTCGGTGGTATTGCGCGGTTGCCGTGGCTCCTAGGTGTCCTGGCGGCAAGCGGTCACGCATAGCGTCGGCCGATTCGGTACCTCGACTTCTCCCTTGCCGGGGTTTGAGTTGTTGATGCTGTCTATGGGGTGCGACTTCTGGGGGCGGTGGCTCATGTCGACGACCCAATCCGACTGAGCAGAGAGTGGTTCCGTGTCGACGACCCAATCCGACCGGATTCAGTGTTGCAGTGTCGATGTCCCAATCCGACCTGCAAGTTGTTAGCCTTTTTCTTAGATTTCTTTTTTGTTTGCCTGATTATTGCCTTCTTGGGCATAGTCTTGTATTTTCTGCTATATCAATGAAACGCACACGTCGTGTGCCGTTCGTTCAAAAAAAATAATGAAACACTTGCAATGCACATTCTCGACGAAAGCTGGTCATTGTACGTTAGTCGTTTGGTGTTCAATAAATTTCATTCAGCCCATTTTCTTCTTGTTTCTTACGATTTTCTAATATGGGTCTTATAAAATTAAAAATTATATAATGTCCTGGCTCGGTGTCAGAGCTAAAACATTGTTTCTCTCAAGGCAAATTTACGCATTCGTTTCAAGGTTGTTACAGTTTTGTAATATACTAGTACTGTGTTGTAGCACGCAGTTAAGTTCACTGCAGGCGCAGGCCGGAAGGCACGTGTACACAACCAGCGCCAAATTCTCTAAGGCTATATTTCCAACTGCTTCAAAAGGTCATTTCTATATAAGCTACCCAACTTCCTTGACTTGCTTCATTTCAATTAAAGACACTCACGTTGTCTTGGACCATGTTTCATATCCTTTGCTATCATCAAGGAAGCTGGGGCTTTAAGCAAACGGTTCAGCATGGGAATGAGCAGCACTAGGAAAACGCGTTCCCCAGCCAGGACCGTTCCCTGGGCTCTGATTGACGTTGGCACGAATGGACAGCCATCAAGGATCATGGCCTGGACAAGCAATCTTGGTTCCACGCGCCTTCCTGGTCATCCAAATGAAGCGGCATCATGATAGTTGGTACCAACGTCCTTCAAAGCTTGACCTTGCTGGGCTAGATTCATGCTTTAGAAAAAACAAGAAGTTTGGGTGTTGACACCAATTTTTGCCACGAGATTGACTGATCGATGCTGTGACGCAGGAGATAGCCGATAGAGGCGGGTGGCCAATGCAGCGGCATAGCCAATGGCCGTTGTGGTATCGTAGCCGATGAAGCAGGATTTGTGGCTGGCAGCTTACATCATCAATGAGGTTTTTTGTCAAGTCCGACTCGTTTGAGTCGTATTATTTAGTTAGTTTTATTATTTTCTTTTGAATCAGGTCTTATAATGTCGTAAACGACAAGGAATCTGTAGTTTGGACAATAAATAGTGGCCTGTAGGCTTGTAAAAACTTAAGTCCACACAACCAATCAAAACAAGTTCTTACTTTTCATTTACTTTTCAGCGACTTTACTTTTCATAGTTGTTCATACATTTTAACTAGTTCTTCTGACTAACAGAGCTGCATCGCTTCAATCTCGGACTTGCTTGTAAGTTTCGTGCTTACCATGTGTTTATAGGCTTAAACTTACGAGTGTATCACTGTGGTTTAGTCTAGTTAATCTAAGAGTTACTATATCTTCTAGATCTCAGATTTATAGCGCATCAGTTTCATCTTGATATAGTTTTTACGTCAGTTATCGAACGTGTCTAGATCTAATTAAGTTTGTCTTTCTAGGCTTCCTTGCTCCGTTGCTTTTAATGTTTACTAGTTATCAATACTGGCTAGTTCTTGCAAGTTTATTTATTTAATCTTGTTAGTTTTAACTTTTTATCACAATTTATCTAGACCTAGATTTGATACTATATCGGCTGCCACTCTCAAACAGTCAAATTGATCTACTCCAAGCAAGCATAGCCCGATCGGTTTTTGAATCTAGTGTCTTTGCACGCGAGATTGTGCCACGTCTCGCCGATTTTGTTCCCCTTTATGCTTTTACTGATTAATCGCCTTGGAATTATAGCCGATATGATTCAAATAGAGCAGTTTGGAATCATATCCAATGATTTTGAGAATTTAATTATAAATTGTATCCCTTGTCAATTACAAGTCAAAATGACTGACCCATCCCGAACCTCAAGATACAGGACCTACGTTGGAGTAAAGCAAATCTTCTAGGCCTTTCGCGTGTCGCCGATGCAGGAGTTCACCAATCGATTTTTTTGTCAACATTGGGCTGCTATTCAAGACATACCAACTTCATAAAGCTCCAGGCCTGGATGGTTTCAGTCGCTTGTTCTACAATGTTGCATGGTCTATCACCAAAACCGATATTTTGGTTGATGGATGGGAAGGGTTACTATCATGTAAATTAATCTTTCATCACCCTCCTTCGCAAGAAGAGTGA
This sequence comes from Urochloa ruziziensis, assembly GCA_015476505.1. NCBI lineage: Eukaryota > Viridiplantae > Streptophyta > Magnoliopsida > Poales > Poaceae > Urochloa > Urochloa ruziziensis. Next base: position 21,325,346 of record CM027119.1, read on the forward strand.
GGCTCATCATGAGATCAGTGGCAATAGGCTTATAAGCCTGATTCATAGCTAAAGGTGCTAGCTAGCGAAACGCCTCGCATCGAACCTACGTACAGCAGGCGGCAGCTAGTTAAACCGAATAGAAGTGTGTTTATATATTAGTTATGGTCAGGTGTTCCATGACAATTTCAGGGTGGTGCAGGTGACCGCAAAAGTGCTCATTCGCAACAAAAACTCGTAGAGCCCTTCTGAAGATTGACATGAAGAAAGCAGTTCATTTTTTATACTGTAAACTGGGCCCTCCTGCTGGCAGATTTAATTTACAGTTCATGCGGTTTCCAACGCGTTGTATCAATTGGGTTAGCTTTCTTCTCTCAACAGCCAGCACCGCCACCAAGAGGTACTACAGCGTGTTGCTGCTGGACTACTGCGCAGCTTGAGGCCCAAAATCAAGAACTGTGTTGGTCATCTTTAATTTCTGTCGCCAACTGAATACGATCGGGTCGTAGAGACATCTTTGAAGAAGATCTTCAAAGCATCCGGACATGAGTGTCAGATTTGTCCACTCAAATATGGTCCGGAGGAAACAGGTAATCTGACTCTCTCCGTTTCCTTGCAAATACTTTGGCATTCCTTTATCTATTTTCTGTTGGAATTGACCTCGGTCAGGTCTAATTAGGCCATTAGGCCCAATCCTAACCCCACACTAATCCCTGTTAGTTGCCTTTAATTAGGAGGCAAACTCAGCCCACTTAAGGGTCCAACCCCACGCCTACAACACTATATAGCCAAAGGGAAAACCCTCGGTTTCTCTAATCCGTGAGTTAATCACGAGTTAGCCCATAAGGTTACTAGTAACCCTAAACCTACTGATCACTAAGGTGCTAGAAGGCATGGAAGCTCAGAGTCCCGTTCTTCTTGATCTACACGTCAAGCAGTTCATCGTCAACACCTAAGTCTTCATCAACAGAGAGCGACCCTGCTCTCAGCTGGTGGAGATCTTCATCTACTTCATCTATATCACGTCAGGTATCGACCAGAGGCATGAACAGCACTGGTATGAGCTAAGATCCACCAAATTCCGCACTATACCAATAAGTTAGGCGTAATCTTGTACTAGACTAGAGATCTTGTGGTTAAGTTATTGTTAGTCTTGTTCAACAGATCTAACATTTTCAAGCTTCCCAAAGCAGGCCTCCAACCGCTCATTGACTATCAGTGACAAACTTCAAACTTCGAAGGCTCACCAAAGTCACTCTCTCGGCCATGACGGTTCATGCAGTCTCTGGAGGACACACTACTAGCTAGCCTCAAGACATCTGACCTGGGAAGCTTCGGCATCCCTGATCTCACTTTTGCACGGGTATGCGCTTCATTTGCCATGCGTTTTTGTTTCTCTCGGACCCCAGGTAGGTCCCCTCCCAATTATCCACCGTTCCTCGCTGCTTTAAGATTCGTGCAACATTTTAGTGCAGCTGACGTCTGACGTCAGCATGACGTGGCAGAGCAAAACAGGGCAGATGAGAACGGAGCTCTGGGGGGGGGGGGGGGGCGGGGGCGGGGGCGGGGGCGGAGAGCTTGGCGGCCGCGGCGGTGGGGGGTGGGCGGAGCGGCCGGCAGCGAGGTCGCCGCCGGCTGCGGGCGACGGTGGAGGCGGCGGCCTTAGGGTTCAGGGGTTAGGGATTTATGGTTAGGGATTTGAGGAATTTGGGGGTTGGATTCTCTCCCGAGCTCCCGATCTAGAGGATGGCCGGCGGCGGTAGGCCGGCCCGGCGGAGACTGCGGGCGCGGGGGCGGCGAGGCGCGGCGGCGCGGGCGCCGCCGGCCGGGCGGCGGTGGAGGGCGGTTGGGCCGGGGGAAGGTCGGGGCGGCGGCGATGGCAGCGGGGCGTGCGGGCCGCGGCCGGTGGGAGGGGAGGGTGTGGATGGCGGGCAGCACGGCACGGCGGCTGGGGTGCCGCCGGCCGCGGGTGGAGGCCGGCCTGGGTGGGGGACTGCGCGCGGGGGGCCGGGGTGGTCACTACAAGAAACTATTTAATCTGTGAGGAATTTTGACGAATTTTCTGTGACGATTTCAGAAATCATCACAGATATGCTAATAGCCCATTCGGGCTTGAGTTTGGGCCCAGATTTCATGACAGACTTTCGATATCGTCATAGAGTGAATTTATTTGAACAACACCGAGAAAAGTAAAAAAAAAATCCATTGATCAAAGGATCGAACTGCAAACCTTATGCTACCATTGTATATGACTTACAAATACGCCATGCGCTCAAATGTAAGAACATTTTGGTTTGAAATTTATTTATATCGTTCAAAAAAAATAATAGGCAGCCTATTTGATGCCGGCATGCAGGCATGTCCACGGGCTACCTTCCATTTCCTAAGGCCGACGCAGCCCAGCTCGAGTCAGCCCACACCAGCCCACTGTGCATTTGGTCAAAAAAAAAAAGACCGTTATTGCCAGTAAAAAGAAAAACAAAATTTACAAGACCAGGAATCGAACAGACGACCTGCACCTTCCCAAGGAGGAGCCGAACCCCTGTACCTGATAATATTTCAAATTGGATTGGTATTTTTTTTAATTAAAGGTTGACTGGCCGCTTATAGAATTTAAAGCAGGAAAAAAAATTGTGCGCGCCAAGGGGTTCGAACCAGAGACCTCGTCGAAGTCAGGCGCATGACATACCACTATGATAGCGAAGCGATTGTTGTGGCCGAACGAAGTTTAGGCTTTATATATTCTATTAAATCAAATTGCTACAGAGATACACTGCAACCTGTTGGACCAATCCTGTTGCGCCACGTCATAGCGTCCAGCCGGATTGACTGAAGAACATACGAATGATTCAGTTTCTTTTTTTAATTCGGAATTAAAACTTATAATTTGTATTTCTTCCTCATAAAACCTCAAAATTTGATGATTTTTTCTTCTAATTTTTTTAAAAAACACTCCCTTTCAATTAGTGGCATTGTTTTGTATGAAAATTGTTATTTTATGAATCATATTCAAATGACTTCATTTCTTCCACCCAAGAAGATAATAGAGACACATGTTTTTGAAGAACAAATTGTAATCTAACTTCATATTTTCTAATGTTATACTAAATGCATGGTTGTGTCCAAATTTTAGGTTCACATGAGTTTAAGAATGTTATAATGTATTGAAATCTCAAAGTTTGACTTGAGTTATATGAAGCTATGTGTGAGATGAACCCATTAGTGAACAATGTATAGTCTCACATTGTCAAAACTTGCTAAATTTTTCATTATAAGATTATACATTCATAAAATGATTCTATGTGATTTTTTAGTATATTTAGAGAAGTTTTAGGTATCATTATCATTACTTTATAAGAAAAGTGCAAGTAGAAGTTTGAATTATGGTTAGCAAACATTTGAGTTTTTCATCTATTTTTTGTATATGAGATATAATAGAATTAGGATGCTTAAAATATATTTTTGTGAATTTTATAAAATATTATTTGATATACTTGCCGTTCAAATTATAATCACTTCATAATCATGCAATAATGTGAAAAAGAAAAAAGAAAAACGTTTTAAGCACAAAAAGTATGAGAAGGCCACTGCTTCCTGCGGCGCCAGCACGAAGGCATCAGCCGACATCTCTTCCTCCATCGACTTATAAAGTGAGTCTTCTTTACTTTTAGCAATTAATTTGGTGACCTTAGCTGTAACAAAATAGATGGACAGTGACAACCTATGATTCATCTCTGTGTCTTTGTTCACATGATTCCTGTATACATTTAGTCATCGGTCATTGCAATATCCATTCTTTAGTCCTGAAGCACTAAAACTTGAGTTTCTGAAAGATCTAAAATGTTTGGACGCTATAGCTCCAAATTCTTCAGGAATTTGCAAAATTGGTGGCAGTTTATTGTCTTAACCGACGAACTGCCCTTTCTCTATGTGAGATTAAATAATAGGCATTTCCAGAGCTAATGCTTCCTGTTTGTTGGCCAATTGGTAAAGAGGACAAGTTAAACATATGAGTAATGTCAGTCGTAGATGTATTTCACAAAACTTGTATTGCCCTGTATATTCTTAGATGTTTCAAGATATGCATCATGTACTAGACCTTCTGCATTTTTTATTTTATATCTGATAAAAAAAATCGCTTCTACAGCCATGTATAAAAAAATAATTTCATGTGATAGAACATCTGAGATTAGTATATTCGTGGCAGCATAGTTGTTTGCCTCACACCATGTCTTTTCTGACCACTGCTGTTTTATGAAAGGCTTTTCATACATTACTGAAATACATGCTTTGCTTTTTATGTACTTTGCGTTGAAATATATGTATAACTATCTATATGTATAACTATCTGTTCCAAATGACTTGCATGTCGATGCGTTGGAGGCATGGTTTGGATGTTGCTGTGTTGCCTCGCTTAGTCGCTTCACCCATCTCCCAAGTCTGCACTGCAGATGCAAAGTTATCATAGACCTCTGAAGTTAAGTAGCATGCACAGAACCTGTTTGGTTAAATGCGTCATTGTTTACTGCACTAATTTGCTTCTACATTTTGACAACTCAGTCTGGTGCTCATCATACCTGATAGTAGTAACGTCTCCTTTTACATTTCAGAGATGCTAATTTCTAATGCTAGGAATGCCTCTTTTACATTGACTTGTATCCTGCTGTTTGTAAATGAGATTGTGTTCACACACACACACTGGTTAAAATCTATCTGCCCTTGTAGTCCTTTACTTGCTAAATGCCATTGTGTTTACATTTATATTTGTATTTCAGTATCTGTGGCTGCACTTCAGTAGACTTCAGAAGGAATTTATATTCAATCTTTGTTTCCTTCTCTGGTATAGTGCTCATCTCACCTATCTGATTTTCAGCAGGGCTTTGTTCTTGGCTGCTTACCGATTCATTAGATTCCTGTTTGTCTTCGGATTGATTTGCTTCAGCGGCAGCTCGTCCCACAGGTAAGCAGCAGGTAGTTACAGTAGCAGTCATGACCTGCATCTTCTCTAGTATTTTGCTTTTGCATAGCTACATTTCATTATTCGTACATATAATTGCCACTACCATCTTTTATTTGGTTATTTGTGCATCTTGTAACTGGCAAAACATGGTGAATCTTGTATTTGGTTATTCAAACATATAACTGGCTGCATCTTGTAACTGGCTGCACAACCAAAAGTTTGCACTTCAGGTTCTTTGTGCATCTGTTATTTTGGTGCTCGAGTGCCTCACTCATAGTGGCTTAATTTGTTTGTGGTACTTGGTTTTTGGTGTTGTAGGTTCTGTTGGTGGTAATTTTTTGGTGCAATAGGTCCTGCTGGTGTGGAGGGAACCTGGACAAGCTGTCCTGCTGGTGTGGAGGGAAACCTAGACCTACAAGCTGATACAGTCTTTTGTCGCGTCGTGCAACCATTGTTTGATTCTGGAAGAGTTCTCTTTTGAATCTGTGATTGTATCAGCTTATTAGTGATAAGTATTCTGATGTATTCTTATTTATGGTATGAGAAATTGGATTGAATTTGGTGGGCTTTAATTTTAGTATGCCTGTTTAGTGGGCTTTGATTTGATAGTGGGTTGACAAAATGGCCTAATTCTGAAATGGGCCTAGTTTTAAAATGGCCTAATTCTGACATGGGCCTAGTTTTAAAATGGCCTAATTCTGAAATGGGCCTAGTTTTAAAATGGCCTAATTCTGAAATGGGCTAGTACTAAAAGAATAATGGGCCACTCTGAAATAATTAATGGGCCGCAGTAATAAAAGAATAGTGGGCCGCTCTTAAATAATTAATGGGCCGCAGTAAAAATGGGCTGTTAAAAAAATAATTTATGATGTCAGCTGCCAAGTCATCAGTGACACGTGGCATTAACCACGTCACTTGCCATGTTGGCGGCCACGTGGCAACCATCAGTGACGTTTAATTTCGTCACGAATGTTGGGTCTGGGCTGGACTCCACGGGCCCAAAAGCGTTTTATGACGGTTAAAAAACGTCATAGATTGTGCTAATCCGTGACGATTTTGAAGAAAACGTCGCCAGATTTAATCTATGACGCTCAATAGATGACGATAAATAAAATCGTCATGGATAAAATTTTATGACGAATTTTCAGTGATCCATGACGAATTTGATTCGTCACAGATTAAATGGATTCATGTAGTGGGTGGATGGAGGAAGATTATGATGACGTCATCGTTGACGTCATCAAAAAAAGAGAGGGTAGATAACACGGGTCCTACAACATCCGGGTTGATTTGCCATGGGACTCGGGCTTGGGTTCTCTGCCACTGGGGCACGAGAATATTGTCAATGCCATGTTCAGAGTATGCGGGTGTGTGATGGACGTATACCTGTGGTTATTCCTTTGGATAGAGCATGTTGATGAAAGGGGTCAGGGTTATTCCTTTGCTGTTTAAATTTCTTTCATCACATTTCGTCTTTGTTTGAGGGATGGTAATGAGCCATGACCCTTATGCTCTCTTCACGATCCAACTTGACCCTAATCATTTATAGAGTAACTTTGTGTAGGAATATGGCCAAACCATTTAGGGTCGGATCCTTCAAATTGTTAGGCTACAAAGTTTGACCCGTTACCAGGCCACCATGTGTCTTATCAAAAAAAATATAGACACTCCTCCATTCGACCCCTTGGTTCTGGTTCAGTGTCTTGGATTGGATCCATTATTTTTGGCAAGCACTAGTACTATAAGTAATCAAACTAATTAAAATATTGAAGCTTCTCTCAAGGCGCAATGCACTAATAATGTGTCGGAATAAACTAAGCACATGCGTTTTAGGATAGCTTTTCAAATTGTACTACACATGCTTAAGTCACTACAGGCGCTAGCATATGCGCAAAACTAGCAGCTAAATTCTATTCCAGTTCCAGGACATATTTCCAACTAACTCAAAAGTCATTTACTCATCTCAATATTATATAAGGTACCCAGCCTCCTCGCCTTTGTTCGATATCGATACCCATCTTGCATGTTTTACCTTGTTATATTCTTTTGCTGTGATCAAGGAGTGCAGCCAGGACATGGGAATGAGAAGCATCGGGGAAACATGGTCTCTAGAGTCAGGCGACCTCGTTGGACATGGGTGCTGAGTATTCCTCGCGCAAAGGAAGGTGGCAGCTTGAACCATCAACGAGGCTGGAGCAACGACCAGTGCTACCCATGGATTAGGCCTAATTCATCGTGGGTCAATAGCTAAACAGACAGACTCGCCGATTTGAGCATGGTCTCAAACTGTAGTGCTCTCATTTGGGTTTGGCATTTTCATTGGGGCTGCACTGGATAATTCACTCCTAGTCCTAGTGAAATCATTGTCACGAGGAACGGGAACCAGGGCAGATATTTCAATCAGTCTACTACCTAGTGCCACCACAAGAAAGGAAGATTGTTAAACAAATTATATTTCAAATGAACAATTTGTTACTCATATATATGGGTGCCCGCCATGCTCGGTCCACCACCGCCACGCACCTAATTAGGGGTGGAAATGTGAAAATAGAATCCGAATTATCCGACATCCGTATCCGCTAAAACGTCATATGGATATCCAGTTTTTTATAGCCCTCCAGTTTTTACAAGGTAATAAGAAGCAGGGCAATAGCCGTTCCTTAGTTTCCCCTCTTGTCACCCCACCTTACTTGCGTAAGCCAATAAGTTTTAAAAGTGTTGAAGTATAAATAATCACACAGATGCTTGGAAGTTTCGACGTCATTGCCTCTTTTTTTGCTGAAGGAATCACTTTGCTAATCAGTACTAATAGTTCCATCATTCTTACCTATTTGAATGTCATCCAAGTAATTATATTAAATGATTTCATTGCACAGATAATTAGTACAGCAGAGCATATACCTACAGTTTTTTAGGGTCTTACGGTCGGATGTGTGGAACCGATGGTATCCAACCGACGGTAGAAATAGTTTTTATTACCATCGACTGTCCATCTGTTGGTTTAACGCAGTCAGTGCTACCCGCAAAAAAAAATGCTGTCAGTGCTATCACGTCCTGCCTTTGAATCGACAGTACAAACATTATATCTACCGTCAGCGCACAAATTTTAGTCTCAATTTTATACTCATATATGTACCCTCACACAGAAAGAGACTTCCCACATTACAAATTTCTTTTTTTATACCAACTGTTTTATAAAATATTACTAGTGTAAACATTCAACCGTATCATGGCCTTTCGACTATTTTGCTTCGTTGTGGAATGCTGATTGTCTATGCAATGTCACAAAAAGCGCATTTCTTTTGAATTTATGATCTAGTAGAGGTTTCCATGCATGAGATGCTCCAAGAATGTTGGTATATCTATATGTTACCCCCTGGTCTCGTTGCACAGAAAGTTTGGTGTGATTAAAGTTTGCTATGAAAGATGCACCAGTAAAAAAACCACATTTGGTCCCTTGTCTTTTAGTTCCGGTTGCTCAAAATCCGGTTCTAAATTGGTCATCGAGCCATTTAGTACCGGTTCTAAACATCAGAAATCACCAGAGACAATTTAGTACCCGATTTTAATACAAACCGGTACTAAATTGGTCCTTTTAGTACCGGCTGACATTTCTAGCCAGTACTAAATTGCCTGGGCAATTTAGTACTGCCTCAAACCATGGCCCGATACTAAAATTATGGCCAAGCCTTCCCCTCTACCTTATCTGTGTGGTCAGTTTCTTTCTCTTTGTTAGATTGATCTCCCTCCCAGTGGGCCGTTGGGCCCACTGGGCCCTCCGATCCGTGCCCTGATCGGGGGCGTACCAACCCTAATGTTTGGCGAGCCCCTGTTGCACTGCGTCATATAAAGAGGTGGGGGCCGGGCGGCTCTAGGCACGAGGTTCACCAGAGCCGCCACCCCCCACCTACACACCCACCGATTTGGGAGGCGCAGGAGTGACGGGAAGCACCGTCACCACCGGCGCCCCAACGTACACCGGCGAGAGGCACCGGCACTGCGCGTCGCCGCCGCCGCTGCCGCACCCCGCAGCAAAGGTATGGACCCGCTCAACTCTCTCCTCTCTACCCCTAGTAGTGCATCCTAGTCTTGTTAATCTCTCTGTTAGAATAAAAGTTCCCATCTACTTGTGCATCTAGAGATCCTAAGGGTCTAACAATGGTATCAGTCGCCTACTAGATGTAGAACTAGATCGGGAAAGGAAGAAAAAATCTGTTGAAAAATCGAAAAAGGAGAAAGAACCGAAACCCTAACCCTAACCCTAGATCCAGATCTAGGGTAAAAGAAAAGCAAAGAGGAGAGAGGGAGAGGCCACTCGGCCTTACCTACCTCGATGCCGGCGTCCACCACCACCGGATAGAGCAACGCCGCGGCCGCGGGACATCACCGCGCGCGCGGGGGCTCGGACTTTAGTGCCATCGAGACGCCACTTGACGGCGGCTCGCCGGCAATGAGCGTCACGGCGGCGCCACCGTCTTCCTCGCGTCCGTCCATGAGCCGGCCTTCCGGATCTCGCTGTGGGGAGAGAGGAGGGGACTGGGAGAGACAGAAAAGAAAGGGGGAGGGGAAGCCGTGGCCGTGCGCCGTCGGCGTCCCCCCGCACCGCCGCCGGCAGCGCCATGGCGGTCACCGTCCGCGGGAGAGAAGGCGTCGGCGGCGCCGCTGCCTGCGGGCGCGAAGGGGCGGGAGGAGAAAGGAAAGTGGCTAGGGTTCCCCCCCCCTCCCCCGCCGGTCGCGGCCCCTTTTATACGGGCGTGATTTGCGCTGGGACGCCGCTCGGCCGTCGATCTCCGATCGGACGGCCACCGGGCGCCGGCCGCTCACGCGGGACGAATTTGGCCCAAGAGGGCTGCGGGCTGCGGCGCTGGGCCGCCTCGGCAGCCCAGGTGCTGGCTGTCGGGCCGCGGGCTCACGCACGCACGGTGAACAGGTCGCGGGCCGTTTTCGGTCGTGGGCCAAAATCGAATACCGTGAACAGTGCATTTTTCATTTATTTGAATGAATTTCAAGGGTATTTTTCAATGTATTTTGATAGTTTCTTGTATATTTTGAATTTCTTTGCATTTTGAACCAACGAGATAAATGTTTAGAAGTACAAAATTGAAAGTTTATGCCTTTGAACAGTAAAGTATTATGAATTTAATTCATGTTTCCGCTGCCAAGTTGAATATGTTGTTCTTTTAAATTTAATTTGAACCAACGGGATGATTAAATTTGAAAGAATGATTAAAGTTTATTTTTGAATAGATTATGATATGATATTTTCTGACCAACGTTGTTATAATTGTATCATAGTTAAAAGGATATATGCTTTTATTTCCATTTCTGCCCAACGGTGATGTAGATTTAAATTGCATAAACAGTTGTATGTATTATTTTTTACCAACGTTGGATTGATGCATGCAATTGTTATTTTTCTCACCTTTAATTGTGGATTTCAGGAGGTTCCAACTTAATGGCTAGCCTCAAGGAGATTCCAGTTCTCATGGGAGACAACTATGCAGAGTGGAGGAAAAAAATTGATTTCGCCTTCATCTGCAGTGACCTTGAGTGGGTGACCACCACACCACAGTTAGAAGAGCCACCGAAACCGGTGAGAGCTGAAAATGAGACTGATGTAGCCTGGCAGCAAAGGGAGATGGATTATGCCCCTCTTGAGATGGCTTACACCCTCTCAAACAGATAGTGGCTTAATGCAAACAAAAAGTGGATGGCCTTAATAAAGAATACAATTGAGCCGGTTTTCTTGGGCTCGATTGTAGAGTGTGACTCCACTGCAGAGTATCTTGGCAGGATAAAGAGCCAGTTCACTGGTTCTTCAAAGACTTATGGTACACAGCTACTAAAGAAGTTGGTCAATGAAAAGTATAATGGAGGGGGGCATAAGAGATCACATCATTAGGATGAGTAACATGAATGCCAAGCTGAAGCCACTTGAGTTAGACTTCTCTGCGAAGCACATGATTCATTTGATTTTTGCTTCTCTCCCAAAGGAGCTTGAGAACTTTGTGATCACTGCAACATGCACCTGGAGCAGTGGGATATTGAAAAGACCATTGCTCAGTGTGTGGAAGAGGAGGAGAGGATGAAGAACTTAAATGATGGCTCTCTCAACTTTATGAGGGAGAAAAAGAAAAGGAACTTCAATGCTGGACCTTCCTCCAAGCCAAATGGCAAAGCACCCATGCATCAGAATCATCAGCATCAGTACAGGGCTCCTCAGCCGGGCAACAATGTGTGTCATCACTGCCACAAGGAGGGACACTACAAGCATAACTGCCCTGACTGGCTAAAGTCTGTGATGGCCGCTAAAGGTGAGAATGTAAATGTAATTTTATTTGTAAATGAATCCTTGTATACACAGTTTTCTAAATCTACTTAGTGGATTGACTCGGGTGCAACTGTTCATGTTGCAAATTCTTTACAGGGATTCCATTCGACAAGGACTACGCTAAGAAGTGCAAGATGCGTTGAGGTCGCGAATGGAGTGCAAGCAAAGGTGGAAGCTATCGGCGACGTCTCCCTCGACTTAGTTGATAGTTTTACACTTTTGCTTAAATATGTGCTTTATGTTTCTTCGCTTCAAAGAAACTTGATTAGTATTTCACGTTTGGACAAAGATGGTTTTAATTGTCATTTTGGTGATGGCAAATGTGCCATTTGGATGAATAATGATTGTGTTGGTGTTGCATACCTTCATGATGAGCTTTATTTGTTATCCATACGTGATAAAGTGCATTCTGTGTGTAATGTGAATGTTGATGTGTCCTTGTCAGAGATTGCTACAAAGAAAAGAAAGAGAACTCAAAATGTATCATCGAAATTATGGCGCTGTCGTTTAGGCCATATTTTGAGGGGGAGAATAGAAACATTAGTAAAGAATGAAATTCTACCTCCGCTAGAGTTCTCAAACTTAGAACAATGCTAGATTGCATTAAAGGAAAATATGTAAAACAAAATAAAAAAGGAGCCAAACGAAGCGCGGAAAATTTAGAGATAATCTACACTGATATTTGTGGACCGTTTCCTATGAAAAGTGTGGATGGTTATGACTCGTTTACTACATTCACTGATGATTACTCCCAGTTTGGCTACATTTATCCAATTAAAGAAAGATCGGAAGCGTTGGATAAATTTAAAATATTCAAAGCAGAAGTTGAGAACCAACTAGAGAAAAGAATTAAAATAGTGAGAAGTGACCGTGGAGGGGAGTACTACGGTCGCCATACCCCATATGGCTAAGTGCTTGGACCTTTTGCAAGGTTCTTACAGGAAAATGGAAAAAGAGCCCAATATTCTACACCGGGCGAGCCTCAGCAAAATGGAGTAGCTGAAAGACGTAACCGTAACTTAATGGATATGGTGCGAAGCATGATGAGTTACTCCACCTTACCATTGGGATTATGGATGGAGGCGTTAAAAATCGTCATTCATATTCTAAATAGAGTGCCTAGTAAGTCGGTGCCTAAAACACCCGTATGAACTATGGACAGGGAGAGTACCTTTCCTGAACCACCTGAGGGTATGGGGGAGCCCTGCTAAAGCTAAATATCCCAATACAGTGAGCTGTCATTTCATTGGCTATCCTAAAAAGTCAAAAGGTTTTCGTTTTTACTGTCCTAACGGATATACAAAGTTTGTAGAAACGAGACACGCTGTTTTTCTAGAGGATGACATGATGAGGGGGAGCATGGTTGCTCGAAAGATTGAACTTGAAGAAAAGCGGGTGTATGTACCTACTCCAATGGTTCAAGAACCTTACTTCGAGTTACCTGTTGTAGCTGCACTGACAGCTCCTGCGGTTGTGATTCCACTGATAGCTCCTGCAGTTGAGGTGCCAGCGCCTACTGTGATTCCTCCCATGGCAACTATGATTGAAAATCTGGAACCTGTCCTTCAGGAACCGATAGAAACTACTATTGCACATGAGGAAGAGCCACAGCAGCCACCACCCATAGAGAATGTGCCAGAAATAGTGGTACAGAATGTGCCAGAAATAGTGGTACGGAATGTGCCAAAAATAGTACTACAGAACGTGCCAGAGGTTGAAGCACAAATGTACCACAACAAGAGGGCCTTAGAAGGTCACAAAGAGTCAGAAGACCTGCAATCTCCTCTTACATTTATGAACTAAATAATTTAATAGAAGTTCATATGGAGGGTGATCCCTCGACATATGAAGAAGCCATGAGAAGTCCTCACTCATCGGAGTGGCAAAAGGCCATGGAAGAAGAGATGAGGTCAATGAGTTTCAACAATGTTTAAGAACCGGAGGAAATTCCTAAAGGAGCCAAAACAGTAGGCTGTAAATGGGTCTATAAAACAAAATATGACTCCAGACGGAACATAGAAAAGTACAAAGCATGACTTATCGCAAAAGGTTTCACGCAAAGAGAAGGGATAGATTACAACGAGACTTTTTCTCCGGTCTCTTGTAAAGATTCCTTCAGAGTTGTGATGGCATTAGTGGCACATTATAACCTGGAATTATATCAGATGGCTGTAAAGATGGCATTTCTCTATGGAGAACTAGAAGAAAGAGTTTACATGAAACAACCTGAGGGTTTTATCATGAAAGACAAAAAAGATATAGGGTGCCATCTAAAGAAATCCATTTATGGATTAAAGCAACCCTCTAGACAGTGGTACTTAAAGTTTGACAGTGTGATAAAGAAATTTGGGTTTATAGTGAACGTACAGGACAATTGCGTTTACGCAAAATTTAAGAAAAGGAAATTTATTTTCCTAATCTTGTACGTGGATGACATTTCACTTGCTAGAAGTGATGTCAGCCTGCTACTGGAAACAAAGAAATTTTTGTCTACAAATTTTGATATGAAAGATCTTGGTGAAGCATCATATGTTTTAGCCATAGAAATTCACCGAGATAGAAGGAATGGGGTATTAGGATTATCGCAAAAGGCATATTTAGAAAAAGTTCTAAAGAAATTCAATATGCATGCGAGCAAAGACACACCTGCACCTATAGTTAAGGGCGATAAATATGGGAGGTTTCAGTGTCCTAGAAACCAATACGAGCTCGATCAAATGAAAGCGGTTCCATATGCTTCGGCTGTTGGGAGCCTACAGTATGCGCAAGTATGCACTCGCCCTGACTTATCTTTTGTCACCGGGGTAGTTGGTAGATACCAAGATAACCCAGGCATGGAGCACTGGAAAATGGTAAAGAAAGCATTGCGTTACGCTCAAGGCACGACAGGTCTCATGCTTACATATACAAGATCTGACTCCTTTGAGATAAAGGGGTATGCAGATGCTGATTATGCGGGAGACATAGATGACAGAAAATCCACCACGGGTTATATGTTCACTCTCGTAGGGGGAGCTGTCTCATGGAGAAGCTCAAAACAAAGTATCACTGCATCATCTACGATGTATGCGGAGTTTATAGCTTGTAATGAGGCCTTGGGGCAGGCATTGTGGTTTAAGAAATTTGTACCCAGTTTAAGAGTGGTTGATAGTATTCAAAGACCACTAAAGTTGTACTGCGACAATCAGGCAGCAGTATTCTATGCTCACAACAACAAGTCTAGTAATGCTTCCAAACCAATTGAGGTAAAGTATTATATTGTGAAAGATAGAATCCAGGATCGCACCATGAGTCTCGAGCATATAGGGACAAAGAATATGCTTGCAGATCCGCTAACAAAAGGCTTACTACCCAATGTGTTCATGGAACACTCAGCCGGCATGGGGTTAAAGGAAAGCATATGATTCCTGGATTAAAAATGGCCCAAAAAGAAGAAAGTTTTGTTGTTTCAAAAGTAGAGGGATGAGTTGTAGCTGGTTGATTCTATCGGAAATTACCGTGACGATGAAGCATGCTCTACGCGTCCATCTGTGATGAGACAAAGTACTTTGAAAATAGTCCATTCAGAGTACAAAAGTTAAAAAGTAAGATCAAGGGGGAGAATGTTAGATTGATCTCCCTCCCAGTGGGCCCAACGGCCGACTGGGCCCTCTGATCCGCGCACTGATCGGGGGCGCACCAACCCTAATGGTTGGCGGGCCCCTGTTCCACTACGCCATATAAAGAGGTGGGGGCCGGGCGGCTCTAGGCACGAGGTTCACCAGAGCCGCCACCCCCACCGACACACCCACCGATCTAGGAGGAGCAAGAGTGACGGGAAGCACCGTCACCACCGGCGCCCCAACGTACACCGGCGAGAGGCACCGGCACTGCGCGTCGCTGCCTAGTGCAGACTTCACCACGCAAATGTGATGTCCGGGTCAAGCTCCTCCGCCGCCGCTGCCGCACCCCGCGGTAAAGGTATTGGCCCGCTCAACTCTCTCCTCTCTACCCCTAGCAGTAGATCCCGTGCATGTGCATCCTAGTCTTGTTAATCTCTCTATTAGAATAAAAGTTCTCGTCTACTTGTACATCTAGAGATTCTAGAGGTCTAACGTTCTTCTCTATTCTCCTTATCTGTTTCTTCCTTCTCTTCTCCCTATCCTATCTCTAACTCTCTCTCTCTCCTCTCTCAGGCAGGGAGCAGGCCAGCGGCGCGAGGCTCCAGCGCGCTCGGGTGTGCGTCCGGGCAGGCGGGCAGCGCGAGGCTCCCGGCCGCGGCAGTCGCCCGTGCGGGCGGGCACGGCCGGCCAGGCATCCCCAGCGGCGCGGGCGTGCGGGCCCCGGCGGCGGTCGCTCGTGCGGGTGGGCACGACCGGCCGAGCGTCCCCAGCGGCGCGAGGCTCCAGGGCCCCGGCGGCACGGGCGTGCGGGCTCCGGCGCCGGCGGCGTGTGTCAGTGGGCGCGGCGTGGCCGGCGCATGCAGGCGGCGTCCCCGCTGGCGCGAGGAACCGGCGAGCCGCCAGGA
Organism: Urochloa ruziziensis; assembly: GCA_015476505.1. Taxonomy (NCBI): domain Eukaryota; kingdom Viridiplantae; phylum Streptophyta; class Magnoliopsida; order Poales; family Poaceae; genus Urochloa; species Urochloa ruziziensis. The sequence continues at coordinate 21,341,123 of CM027119.1, forward strand.
GGGGAGGACCAAGCACCGGCGGCGCATCGATGAGTTCATGCTGTATACGTGTATGATCTTGACATCTTGTACTTGTAAATAATTTTTGGGTGTATGTGTATGATCTTGTAAATAATTTTTGGGTGTGTATGTTCATGCTGTGTATGTGTATGATCTAAAAACATGTTGTGTATGTGTATGCTCTTGTAAATAATTTTTGGATGTTGAGATATAAATCTGACAACAATCTTGATCTTTATGTGTTGAATTAATTAGAGAAGTGAAAGAGAAGCTCGAGTTCCTCTAGAAGCTGGAGGAGAATGGGAGCGCTAGAGCGCCAGCGGCTCTAGACAGTTTAGTCCCTGTCGGTGTTGGGATACGAATCCGCTAGACAGAGAAGAGAGACAGTGAGAATTCCGAAGGTAAAAATAAAGGAGAGTAAAAAATTACAATAAGAGAGCAAGTGAGGAGTGCTCAAGTGAGTCCCCCCTCTTGACCCCTTGGGTCCTTTATATAGAGGAGAAAGGGAAGGCAATTTGCCTCTAAGCCCTTGGTGGGTACAATATTTACAAATAAGACTTTGTGCCCTTACATTTGACCCATCTACTACATGGGCTGGACAATTCCCCCAACAGTCGGTAACATTGACCGGGACTAAATAACGCCTTTTAGTTCCGGTTCTGCAACCGGGACTAAAGTGTTTGCCACTTCAGTCTCGAATATTTAGTCTCGGTTGGGAAACCGGTACTAAACCCGGATTCCCAATCGGGACTGAAAGTCATTTTTCTTGTAGCGATGTCTTGGATGTATATGAAGGCTTCAGATTGCAAAGCCAGTGGTGGAAGTTTCTGGAAGCCCTACCTTCATGGAAACTCCCTACACATTTCCTTGCTGGTTTCATGACCGGCTGTCGAGATTTGTTTCTTTTCATGGGATCTTTATCCTAGTATAAGTCTCCGCAAACAGATGCAGTTAGGTTCTAATTTATAAGCGCCGATAGGCGATAGTCCTAACTATTTCTGTCTAGAATGTACAATATTTTGACACAAAGTTTCCAGAATGTTTGAATGACTCTATATAGCAACATTAGTGACACCAAACAACTAGCTTCAGTCAAAAGGTTGGCAAATGAAATAGGATTTGCTTATCAACACCGACACATATTGGTACAGTCAAGTATTCACTTGATAATAACAATGTATTTTCTTATCAACACCGACACATATTGGTACAGTCAAGTATTCACTTGGGAAACATCATTCCAGTTGATGCATTGTTTACGTTCTGTTATCCACTGCTCATTTTTATACTAGTTGAGGTCTCATAGCATCTGGTTCGGGTTAGTTTGTGCTATAATCTGGCAGAATATTCACTCAATTTTCTACTATATAAATGGAGACATGTGCAGTGTCCTAGTGCTAGTATCCAGTTCACTGAAAGGTATATATGTATAGTGTCATCATGCACTAGCAATGTTTTTCTTGATGTTCACTATTGGTGTGAGAGGCATACGGAGTATCACGAACACATTGGTAAGTCAGAAGAGGCTTCCTCGGAAAAGGTAGAAAGGATGTAAAATGGGACATTGCCCGGTAGCTTGGCCCAAGGTGAATTTTTTTTTTATTTTTAACCTTTTTTATAATTTTATTTTAATATTAATCCCTACAGAACAATATTTTCAGATCTGACCCTTTTGGCCGCGCCGGTGGGCCCGGCGCGGCAGGATAACGCTGCCGCGCCGCATGCGTCGGCGCGGCGGGCCTGCCAACGTGGCGCGGCGAGACGATGGGGAGACCCCTTGCCGCGCCAGTGCATGTGGCGCGGCAAAGGAGCCTCGTCGCCCCCACGCCTGGCGCGGCAGGAGACTCCGCGTCCTAGTTATCCACTTTGAATCATCTAAATAAAATAGCGTTTGATCTTCGAATACCACGGAACTTTGCGTGCACAATATTTAAGATCTAAACGATCCATTTTAGTAACAAGAACAAGTCTACGTGCTATATATTTTGAAATATATAATTTCAAAGTAGCCTATATTCCTATATTTCTTTTGGGGCACAAGTTAAACTTACTCACTTTAGCTTATCTTAATAAAATAGTATTTAAATTATAAATGTCTCGAAATTTAGCATGTACAATGTATGAGGTGTAAATATTCCGTTTTAATAGCACCCACAAGGTCAAGTGCTACATATTTTGAAATTTATAATTTTAAAGTAGACAATGTATTATCCATTTGTCCCTTTTTCAATAGTTATAAGTGTTGAAACATAATATGCTCTTGTCATACCAGCAGCATTTACAAGTGCACCACCCCGGCGGCCGGACCCGGCGGCCGCGGAGGCAAGGGGCCACGGATCCGGTCCCTCCCCGACCAGATCTGGTGGTGGTGTGGCTGGGACTTGTGTGTGGCGACAGGAGGTGGTGACCGGCGACATGGCTAACGCAGATCTGGCGGCGGCGGCCAACCAAGGTGGCGAGGCTTCGCAGCGGCCTGGCCTCGGCTGGCCACGTGCGGCAGCGGCATGTCCACGGCCGCCCATGGGCTGCAGCGACCTGGCCAAGGGCTGGCGCCAGTTGGCGGCTCGCTGTGGCTAGGCGCAGCTGGCTACAGCCGGCCAGGCGCGGCTACGGCCAGCTACGGCTGGCCACGGCCGGCCAGGCGTGGCTACGGCTGGCCATGGCCAGCCAGGAGCGGCTACGGCCGACCACGGGCGGCCAAGGCTAGCCATGGCCGGCCAGGAGCGGCTACGGCCGGCCAGGAGCGGCAACGGCCGGCCAAGCGTGGCTACGGCCGGCCAGACGCGGCTACGGCCAGCTACGGTTGGCCATGGCCGGCCAGGAGCGGCTACGGCCGGCCATGGGCGGCTACATCTGGCCAGGCGCGGCTACGGCCGGCTACGTGTGGCAGGCATGTTGCGAATTTGGGCGAAAGCCCTCACTAATGTCAGTGGGCATGATGGCGGCGTCCTGGGCGTCGGTCTCCCCGTTGGGGGCATCATGGCGGTGCACATGCTCTTTGCCGTGCGGGGCCACGACCGGCCATGGGTGGCAGCCATGTTGCGGATCCGGGTGAAAGCCCTCACTGATGTGTCTGTCATACCAGCAGCATTTACAAGTGCAAGTACATATCCACACTAATGTAGTATGTAAAATACTATGAGAAACTATTACCAATAACTTCGCAGACATATTGCACATCCTATTCAAGATGAATTACACAAAAGGTACATGTTTGCTCGCAATGTTGGTAATTTTGGCGTGCAAGTAGAAATATGATGAAGAGTTGGCAATGTGTTTCCTGCCTGTTCACTTGTTCAATATTGAATCTGTCCTTTTCTTTTCTTTTCAAACTACCGACTGAAGAACGTTTGTTGTAGTAGTGGTGGTTACAGCACATCTAGACCAGATAGTAGTACAGCAGCATAATAAGTAATTCGGCATCCTTAATTCTGAATATGATGGCACGCACTGACAAAAATAAAGTAATATTATGTTTCAACACTTAAACTATTTAAAAAGGGGACAAATGGATAATACATAGTCTACTTTAAAATTATAAATTTCAAAATATGTAGCACTTGACCTTGTGGGTGCTATTAAAACGGAATATGTACACCTCATACATTGTACATGCCAAATTTTGAGACATTTAAAATTTAAATACTATTTTATTAAGATAAGCTAAAGTGAGTAAGTTTAACTTGTGCCCCAAAGAAATATAGGCATAATATATAGGCTACTTTGAAATTATATATTTCAAAATATATAGCATGTAGACTTGTTCTTGTTACTAAAATAGATAGTTTAGATCTTAAATATTGTGCACGCAAAGTTTCGTGGTATTCGAAGATCAAACGCTATTTTATTTAGATGATTCAAAGTGGATAAATAGGGCGCGGAGTCTCCTGCCGCGCCAGGCGTCGGGGGCGACGAGGCTCCTTTGCCGCGCCACATGCACTGGCACGGCAAGGGGCCTCCCTATCGTCTCGCCGCGCCACGTTGGCAGGCTCGCCGCGCCGACGCATGCGGCGTGGCAACGTTATCCTGCCGCGCCGGGCCCACCGGCGCGGCCAAAAGGGTCAGATCTGTAGGGGTTAGTATTAAAATAAAATTATAAAAAAGGTTAAAAATAAAAAAATCCCTAAGGTAACCCGACCTCCTGAACTATGAGGACTATGTATTTCTCACCTGCAACAATTGGGATTGCTAGGATTGAGATGGCCTTGGTTACAGAAGACCGAACCTAATAAACCATGGGCTACGTTACCTATTCAGGTCCACCACTCAGTCAAATCATTTTTCTCTGTGGCGATCATTTCAGAAGTGGGTAATGGCAGGAATACCCTCTTTTGGACTGATAATTAGATTTATCGGTGGAGCCTAGAAAAGCTTGCGCCTCATCTTTTTGGGGAGATTTCAGGAAGACCAAAGAAGATAACTGTGGTTGATGCTGTGACTGAAATGAGATGGGTTGCTGACATAAGGGTGACCTCTTTTGGACTGATAATTAGATTTATGGGCAGAGCCTAGAAAAGCTTGTGCCTCATCTTTTTGGGCGATTTCAGGAAGAGCAAAGAAGATAATTCTGCTTGATGATGTGAGTGAAATGAGATGGGTTGCTGACATAAGTGGTGCTCTCACTGTGAATGTCTTGGTTGAGTAACACGTTCAATTTTAAAATGTTTTCAAAAGTTATTAGTTAATTTGGCCAAAATGTGGTTCGTTGGCAACACAAGTGTTTCTATTACTCTCTTCGTCTCTACAAGAATGTCGCTTTAGAACAATTATCAAAAGTGTAAAGTGAACTGTGAACCTCCTTGCCCCTATTTCTTAGTCGTATTATTGGACCCCAAGCATGCACATACACATATGTATAAAATAAGATAACAATGACAAGAACTATGAAATAAATTGTAAATTACATAATAACTTTCTTAAAAGGGATGGCATCAGCAATTCTGTGTTCCATATGGTTACTACTGCAATGGATAAAAGTATGTTATATATATATATATATAATGAGCCTAATTTCTAATCGGTATCTTTTGATTGGATCAAAAAAAATACAAGTAATGAACGAAAAATAAAAATAGCCGAAGACCTCATGATGTGGATTGAGACGGGAATGTTTATGGCAGGCCGTTCTGTTATCCACTGCTCATTTATATACAGTACTTGTCTACTTGAGGTCTGATAGTCATAGCATCTCGTTTGGGTTTGTTGTGCTACAATTTGGCAGCACTTACTCAAGCTTCTACTATAAATGGAGACCTGAGCAACTCCAGCCCACCCTACATATTTGAGCCCATATTTTGCTTTTTTAGATAAGCATCTAAAATTTAGGGCTTCAAATTCTCTTCTCACTCCAACATGGCCGACTAAATTATGGCCCCCAAATCTATCTTACGAATGGGTTCTACGGAATCTTCTCCCCCTCTCTCTCCCTCCCGTAGGACCAGCGCCACGTGCCGCCCGCCTCTCCCAGCGCCCCAGCTCTCTCCCGCACCGTCGGCCGCGCCGCCGCCGAGCCGTGCCCGCGCCGCCGCGCAGCCCGCCACGCCGCTGAACCCGCGCCGGCGAGCGTGGCCTCCCCGACCGCGAGGCGGGACGGCGGCGGTGCAGGAGTGTCGAGGACGGGAGGGAGCGAAAGAGAGGAGGAAGATGAAAAAAAGTGGTGGGGCCCACGGATGGGTGGAAATAGAGAGCCTCCGTTCCTAGGGGCCCTGGATCAAAATTTGGAGGCCTCCACAAAATGGTAGCCCATTTAGGAGCCCGGCTGGAATTGTTTTTTCCCACTTGGGAGACTAAAATAGGTATAGAGACCCATTCAAGGGCTGCGCTGGAGTTGCTCTAGTATCCAGTTCACTGAATGGTATTTGTAGTGCTGTCATCATGCACATAGCAATGTTTTACTTGATGTTTACTGTAGGTGTGGGAGGCATCCGGAGTATCAAACACGGAACCAGGGGGGGTGCTGGGCAGGGGTCATGGACTCATGGCGCTGCCTAACATTCCTAGAAATTTTCTACTTCCCCTGTTCTCTTTAGCTTTCAGTACGAGCGGAGAGCACACAGGACAGTGTTTCCGGAGGAGTTGGACTGCAAGGCTACAGTCGTGTCCTATGAAAAGACATGAACCAAACGATGAAATGACCCATCAGTAAATGACGCTTCTGGAGTTGAGAGAAGTATTTGTGACGAGCTTCAAAGTTGGTGCTTCATACTTCAGCTTCTGTTCAATAGAGTACAGAATTGTGGCTGTAGTAACAAAAGAAACTAGTGATTCCCCACGCGTTGCTACGGGATTTTAAAAAGTTTTTTTATATAAACTATGAATCACAATGATTGTTTACTTCTTATAAAAGCAGTGCACCAATAGAGATTACCCCGAGAGCCATATGAACTATCTTTTGATGAAAATCATAAACTTTTATTTTATTTTTGAATAGATAAAAAACAAATAAGACATGCATCTAATGAATAGAAAATGTGTACCAAGTTGGCTGGACAATCTCAACTACGAACATAACTTAATGAAATTGGATACAAAAGAAAAAGAAAGCGGGGAGCACCCAGACCTGCGTGTAGCATTGGGGACTGAAACCGAAGTGCTTCGCCTCTTCCTTCCCGGTCGTTGCGTGAGCAACCTGCATTGCCGACGTGACTGCGTCCATCTGTTGCGACGCCTCGCCGACGGTAAAGTTATACCCTGAGAGACCTATATTGCTAGCCCCCTACAGTGCCTTGCTAAGTAAATAAGAGGAGGGAGGTGGGGAGGTGTGTGTGACTCTTGATATCCGTGGTCTTTTGAATGCGTCTTAGTGGGATGATGACATGGCTTCTTGAGGATTGAGAGAAATACTTTAGTGGGGATTGTCTATATAAGTTATGCAGATGACAGGAACAATAATGTTCGATGGCGCTGCATTTTTATTGAAGTTCTTTGTAGCTTTGCTATTTGCAAAATGTCAATCAAATGCGTTTTGCAAAATCGATTATTTTTGCAAAGGTGTGTATTTAATTTATTTCTTATGATTCATATGGGGAACCTCGTGTTGTCAATTGTATTACCAAGAGCTTGCCTTCGATTTGATGTCCCAACTCCCCCAACCGCAAAATTGCAATTTCTGGCTTACTGGAAATCCAAATGCTACTTCGATGCTAACCCTTCTTGGATTTTTTATGTTTCACTCACTTGTGAGAAAGTATCTCGTTGTACTTGAGTTCAGAAGCGTTAGGCATCGTTATTTACTATTAACTACACAAATGTCAAGCACATGCTATATATCTTATGAGTGATTACTTATATTATGCAATAGTTGTTTATTATTAAGAAATTTCCTTTTTCAATTTTCTGTCTGTTTGTTTTGTTGTGGGCTGAATAATTCTATATGTTTTTTTGCTTGTCGCTCCGAGCTTTTGGACTAGTACCAGCTGCTGATCCATTAGTGGCCCATTGGACCACGGGAGGCGTAGTGTAGCGACCATCTAACTGAAGCCCACAACATGCTTCCTAATGAAATTATGTTAAATTTGCTTTGGGCATAGGAAAAAATCATCTGTTGCCCTTAAAAATGCAAACTTAATGAGTCCAGACTCTATAACTTCTGGGCATAAAACATGTTCCCTGGAGTATCAAATAATTTCTCAGATGCGCCCCCAGCTGCGGACTCTCTCCATCCTAAAAACAATCACTCTAGAAAAAGTCGAACAGAATAGCAAAAGCGTGAGTTAGTGTGAAATATGTCTAATAAACAAAGATAAGCAAGGTCATTTCGAATAACATAATTACTTTTTTTAAGGGCGGAGCGAGTAAGTCGCATGACATTTTGATTTTAGTTGTACCGAATAAATTTATGTTTTTATGAGTTCTTATGTAACATGCTAAATTTTTTAAATGTTTCGGAACTGTATTAATTAATTTGGACAAAATGTAGGCAGCTGGCAACATGTCAATATTAAATAAATGGAACTTTATTAGCTAATTTGGCCAAAGCGCATGCCATTGGCTAACATGTCGATATAATAAATTAGTGTTTCAATTACTCTCTCCGTCCTTAGAAGAATATTATTTTCTAAAAATTCAGATAAACGATCAAAAGTGTGAAATGAACTTCGTTGTCCCTAGCTATCACCATATTATTATTTGACTAAAACATGCACATAATTATCAAATGAGGTAACAATAACAATAGTTCACAGCCCATTAACTAATTAATCAACTAAATCCCTAAGGCCCATTTGTGATGGTAGTTACATTTGGAATAAAACCAACTTGAAAGTTGAAAAGGTTCCTAACCAACTTATTAGGTGGAGCCATGCTGCACCTATTGAGAAGTTGAGGAAGGGATGAAAGGATGCCGCGCGCGCGCTCGCTCACCGCGCCGCGATGCGACTGTCAGGTTTTGCAATTTTTTATCGTGGTTAATGACTAGTAACATAAGCTATATGATGGTGTTTAGTATCTACTAACTGACGATTGAATGGTGGCTGTTACCAGTAACTGTTGGGTGTTGATGGCCTACCGTTACTCGTAACTGACCATTTGATCTCAAGGGTCCCAAGCTACCTATATGTAGGGTGTCTCCTCCTCTGTCAAAAGGTTACCATAGTAACTGACGATTGAATGGTGGCTGTTACTAGTAACTGTTGGGTGTTGATGGCCTACCATTACTTGTAACTAACCATTTGATGGTTGTACTAACCTGGTCGCCCAAGGGTCCCAAGCTACCTATATGTAGGGTGTCTCCTCCTCTGTCAAAAGGTTACCTTACATACTACCGCACCGAGCCCGAACATCTGCACTGCTTCAAGCCCCGATCGACTACATCGAACAGGGTCGACCAACGATATCGGGTAACGGCGTATCTAGTTCCTCCGGAACTGGCCTCGCCTCTGGGTACTCTCTTCTGAACTTCTCTGCTCAGTTCTTGTTTAATTTAGTACATACGTTTTTTATGTTTTCTGCAAGCGCATTGGATCATGCTCCTGTTTATGCCTTTATTTGTGTCATGTTTTATGCTTTAATTCGGATTAAAATATACCGTAAAATGCCACTGATTCCAACGTATCTCTCATGTCTATGTCCCACCCTGACATCCCGAGCGGCAAAAACATATACACACGATCAACAGCATGCACAGTTGCACACCACAACCTTTCGTGCAGAGTGGCAGTGTGGCACCAAGAACCGAAATCCATCCCGCGGATAAGATATGCCATGTGGCGGCAGCCCAGTGGGGGGAATCGACCGGGCCGCCCGCCAAGACGGCTGGGGATAATCCGCGCCCATGCAATTTGAGGCCACTACACCCTTGCTTGGCTCGTGTACACCTCACGCTTGTCACTCACTCTTTCTTCGTCCGACGCGCGACACACCAGAGCAGAGCAGAGCAGAGCAGAGAGCGAGCGCGTGCCAGCCATGGCGAGCACCAACATGGCGTCGGCCACTTCGCGGTTCATGCTGGCCGCCGGCGTGCCGGCCACCGGCATCAGCATCAGCGGCAACGGTGGCAGCGGCCGCGTCAGCTTCGCGTCGGTGCCCAACAGGGTTGGCAGGAGGCTCGTGGTGCGGGCTGAGGAGGAGGCCGCGGCGCCGGCCGAGCCGGCGGCGGAAGGGGAGGGCGCCGTGGCAACCAAGCCCAAGGCCGAGAAGCCGCCGCCGATCGGGCCCAAGAGGGGCGCCAAGGTTGTGCACAATAACATCATCTGAATTTGATGCAATTATTCGTTATTGCTTAATCTCAACTGTCTCCAATTCTTGTGATCGCCAGGTGAAGATCCTGAGGAGGGAGTCCTACTGGTACAACGGGATTGGCAACGTCGTCACTGTTGATCAGGTTACAATTTCTTACACTGCAGAATCAAATTAATGCCACCGATTAGAACACAAAAATGTCATACAAAATCTATAGCATAGGACTGCACTTTCATCAGTCTCTTGCCTGGAAAAAAAAAGGGCGGTAAAATTCAGCATTTGATTTGCCTGCGCAGGACCCCAACACCCGCTACCCGGTGGTGGTGCGGTTCAACAAGGTGAACTACGCCGGCGTGTCCACCAACAACTACGCCTTGGACGAGATCCAGGAGGTGAAATGAAGTACAAACCAAGGGCTCCGAGCTCCCGTGATGTGATTGGTAGTTGTGGAATGAGGATGCGAGGGCTGCCGTGCTGGCCTCACAACATCTTGTGTGTAATAGCTTAATCCCTGTAATCATTATATATGTAATTGCTTGCTTGGTTTCACAGTGGACTCAATAATCTCCTGCTCTTAAAATCGTGGTATTCTTTTGTTGTGATTTTGTACATGCACATAAAACCTCTTCCTGGCATTAGCTCACTGCATGCTAGCTGCAAGAGTTCATACAGCATCCATCAATTTGTAGCTGCATCAACTACAACCATGTGCTGAACGACCGGCATGTCTCAGGCTTTGGTAGAGCTTGCCGACCAGTGTTCAGTATTACAAGAGATGGTACAAATTGACCAATATTACAACACCACCAAATTACTCCAATTTTACATCTGCTAGTTTCAGCTTCCACATAGCAGAAAAAATATAACCTACTCTAAGATCTGTGTGACAGCACTAACTGGCTTCTGGAACAGGCCAAGCCCAAATACTTCAAAATTGGGATAGTTCAGTGTTCGGTATTCCTGTTACACAGCTACAAGTGTTCGGACTCTAAAAGACCCTGCCTCAAGAATGTCTCTTCTCAAAAGTAGGCGTAAACATAAGATCCCCCACGCATCCCAAGCAAAACTGCTATCAAAACTAATGGCTTCACGCATGTGGGCTGATCCTGATTGGAGACATCACCCAGGCTTTCGGTTAGGGACTTCATATCAGAATATAGCAATCATCGTCATACCGAGGCAGCCTACACATCGTATTTTCCTGGTAAAATCATGTACCATCCTTACAGGAATGCTTAGTCGCAGTATAGTCTAATGATGGAATCAGCACCAGCAGTGAACAACCAAGGCTGTTTGGGATGGAACTTGCAGTCCAAAAGCCCTGCAAACCCAGAAAAGTGATTAAATATTGAGTTGAGACATCTGGAGAGCACCACACAAGACCTGTATCAACGTATAAACCAAAACCTAACAAAATATTTCTATTCCAAAAAAAAAACTTGGTTTGTCATGCAATAAATATCATCTTCGCACTCACGGTGATGAATGCCCCCAAGCAAAAATAAGACCACTCGGTCCAGTTGACAAAGATGAGTACAGACGCAACTATATCAACTTAACATAAATTACAATTGTCTTAATTCTAAGAGTTTCCCAACAAAACAGAATGATACGTAATGCAGTAGCCTCATGGTTGGGTTTAAGACCAATATCTGAACTGCTTGGATAAAGAAAACAGAAAACCTATGCAAGCGAACAAAGGTCTAGATGAAAATTACTGAACCAATGGCATACCTCTTCCATCTGAACTAGAATGGCCACGAAGAATTTCCAATGGTACAATAAGCGGGTTCTGGTTAAGATCAGAATACACCATTCCATGACATACATAAGCAGTACAGTCCTCGGAGGATGAGGCAAAAAGAGGGTACTTTCTATGAAAAGTAACATTGGTAATATCCTTTGAGTGGGTCCTGAAATTTTAGAAAATAAGCTACTGGTATTTGAAAAATGAAAAAAGCAGGAAGAGACTCAAAGACAAGACTGCCAGATGGAAATGTGTAATTTTACATCAAAAGAGAATACTTTGACCTTAACGGTGCAGTGGACAAATAAAAGATGTTGATTGACAATTGTAAAAGTGCAAGCAGTAACCACACCATCCAGGCAGCAAACACCATGTTTTACCAATATTGCAACAGATTCGTCAAAATATTAAATTGGCAGAAGTAATTATGATCATCACACATTTGCATGGGCAATCTAAACTAATTTAAAGGAAGTGGAACTCATAAAAATCAGCTTTTAAGATAAAAAAGGGCGTACCCGGTGCCGTCGGCTCCCGCTCTATGCGGGGTCTAGGGGCAGGTTGTTTAGCATACAGCCTTTCCTGCACATAAATGTGCAGAGGCTGGGGCTTGAACCCTGGACCTTCTGGTCACAGGCGGTGAAGCTCTACCACTGCACCAAAGGCCGCCCTTTAAAAATCAGCTTTTAAGATGCATCTCAATATTCATTTCCATTATTTTTCCAAGGAAATGGACTTCCAGCATCCATACCCGTAGGAAAAATCATATACCATGCAAATAACTTTACAGTTGACAATGCACAGCTACTTATCTTTTTCTATCAAGAAAGGTGATTGAAATAGGAGAAGAATCATACTTAAGAGTCTTGTATGGCCGCGTTGATAGATCAGTATCAAACCAGCATAGTTTGCCATCTTTGCTTCCCACAATAACATTATCACCTATATAAAAGAAATGTGAAGTAATCAACAGTACTTAGAGTCAAAATCGATATTAACCTACCAACAGGTACAATCAGTTAGAAGCAACTACTTGCAAAAATTCAAAATTCAAAAATTATATGATGTTGGCTTGTGACCTACCACCAGGATGGATCGAGATGGGAGGAAATCTCATGGAGACCTGACTTCAGCTTCTTTACCAACTGTGCCTTTTGGAGATCATAAACCTGAACAAACTTCTTAGTAGCAACAAAGAACGTCTTCTGACTTGGATCGAATGCTGCCGCAACAGGAAGGCCTGGCAATTTACGGAAAGGATGGTGCGAGTGCTTTTTCGAGAGCTGATGCAACAATACAGCTTTTGTATCGCGTAGAAACGAATTAAGGTGTACAACTAGATGAGGGGAAACTAGAAGTGTGTTATCATTGTCACACAATATTCAATGTGACCATGCATATGTAACTAAAATTAGAGGGGTGCCACAGTTAGAAAGAAAAATAAAACCAGAACAAACAGAAACAAATATAATCAATAAACATGATTCATAAAGGATATCACTTGGCACAACTGTAGTGAAGTAATCTCCCTTAAAATGCCAGTCCACATTTGACACAGCCTAAACACAGAATGGTAAGCAAGCAAAACGTTACTATTAAGTTCAAAGGGGAACAAAGTTTGAGTAAAAATCTGGTGCCAGACCTTATGATGAATCAAGGTGATTCCATCAAGTTTTTCGTGCTTTATCCACCTCACAGCCCGCTTCTTACCATCTGCGATATAATAATAGTATTTCAGAAGACTGAAAAGGGCATTAATACATAGGAAACATTGATTGGCTAACAGTTCAACACACCAGTATCATCTTGAGGAGCCATTTCACCAATCTGGAGGAGCTCTTTTGCCCTCATTTGCACTTCTTCAATCCCCACCCCAGCATTAATAAGCAGCAGGTCATGTTCTCTGCACCAAATAAAATGAAGAACAAGAATAAATGAAGCTTACAGACATGAAAATATGCTAGGATAACAAAGTGCTTACACAATAGCAGCGAGAATAAGCCTGTCAGGTGCAGGATTCCAGGCAATGTGACGAACATCACCCCCGACATTCCAAACTTTAAGACAACGACCAGTTTCAACCTCCCAAACACGAATTGTACCATCGGAAGAACCTTCAGAAAAGGACCAATTGTAACTTAACATTGGCACACTTAGTTTTATGGAAACTTCTAAAGCGGAAAAAAAGGCTTGCGGCAACTATCCGTATATGCCACAGCTTACCCAATATTCCATGTGTAACCAAGCATATTCCTTTTTACCCTTAGCAGTTGTAGTCAGTTTTTTAAAAGCAACTTTGGTTTACTACTTTTTGCATATCGTACTAACAAAATTTATCCCTCATATAAGAACTATCTGACCTGATTAAGAATACAAGTTTTGCTTAGTAGTTATTTTTTGAGACTTTGCACCTCTGTTCTCATGTGAATTCAGTAACAGATGGTTCCTACTCGTTTATATAAAAAAATAACCTCCATTTCCCTCCAATGCCAAGCTGACCTAAATTCTGAACCCTTTTTTATGTTACAATAAGAAACAACTATACAACTATAATTTTTGTGAAAGAAGTACTGAGATGTATGTACCTAGTGTTACTATTTTTAATGAATATATGGAAAAATAAGAATATGCGAGTGTGATATCAGGTTCTTTGTGCGTTAGTTAATATATTAATCCGTTTGAGTATCGGAACATTCTGTGCATGTATAATCAAGCAAATACAGAGAACAACATTATCAAAAGGAAAAAAAGTCAATAGCCCATACCAGATGCAAGCCACTGTCCAGTCATTTCAGCTGAAATTGATCTCACAGGACCTGTATGGCCCTTGAACTCAAGGTAACAAGTTTTTGGGTATGGCTTGAAATCCTTCTTACTTGGTAGCTTGGGCTTGAGTGACTCAGGATCAATATTTATCTATGGAGTAGTCAAAATTGGTGCAAATTAGAGACAGGTAGTGTCTTTCAAAGAAGTGATATGAAATAGCATAGGGGCTCTACTTACACGCTTTTTGCGGGTTCTAGGGCATAGATACAGATCTAGACATCGATCAAAACCTTCCCTTAGTGCCTTCTCATAAGCAGGTACACTTCGAAGGGACCCAAATCTGGTGAAGTACACAACTAAAATGTCAAAATACATTAGACAGTATAAGACAATGGACAGTGAAAAGGAAGGACAACAGATATAATACCGCTTTGGAATAAACTTCGGACGATCTTCCTCGTACATAAGCTGGTACGAGTCTATTTCCTCTTGTGTGGGAATGTATTCAACAGAAGGATTATATGACTCTTCATGACCTGAATACACCATGAAGAATCAATATAAGTTAAAAATCTACATGAACACTCAGTGAAAACATGTTCTCACATTTTCTGAATGATTATTATAGAAGTGACTAATTCTGAAAAAGGAATGACAAAATACCTGGTAAATTAGGTTTAGGAGCAGGAATGTAGCTCAAGCCTTGCCGCTTATTATCTGCTGTATCAGTTTCATCTCCCCACAATAGATATAAGTTAGATTCCTCCTTTGGCTTATCAAACTTTATCCATCCATTACGAATGGCTCTTACAAGTTTTAACAACCTGCAATCAGAACACAGGACCTCAAATTTCTGAACAGTGATGGAAATGACTTATGATGCAATACAATCACAGAGCAGTTCAAGAGAGAACGTCCAAAACAAGTCCTGTGGTCACAGAAACAACCATGCAGGATCCACAACACAAAATTTGTCCTGTTCAAACAAAAAAGAAGCTACATGACTCAGTTCAGAAATTCACTAGTGAATGCATAACTCAATCACAACACTAGTGAATGTGCTACTCGGTCATAACACTACTAACTGTTACTTCCAAAATATGTGGTATTTTCAAAGATCGGAGGCCTTAGGTGGGCTTGAGCATGTCATGTGGAGAGCAACTGATCCCAAACAATCAGGCTTGACTCTAAACAAATTAGTTACTGATGCTAATGTTAGAAGATAATATTACAATTAAAAATATCCAGTTCCACCCACCATAGCCATCTATTTCATGGGTTCTCTCATTTATAGTCTATCCTCCCATCCCTAGCAGCCACCACCACCTGGAAGCCCGTTTGGTGGTGTTTATCTTGTTATGACAAGGATTAATAAAGCCTGCCAGCTAGCAAGCAGCTGCTTAGGCACTGCCTAGGCAACCAAATATCTTCCAGGTCACATGGACTGATGGCATGTGTGACTATATTATTTTAAAAGTTTTTGTGTAATTCAATGCTATTTAGACTTGGACCACTGCCTATGCAGATGACTGCCAAGACCAGATTGCCCCCATAATCATTGTGGCAGGACATCAGCTCCACCAAACTTTTGAAACGCTGGAATACAATAATTTAACATTAAGCTCATGATTATTCATTAGATCACTGCATATAAAATACTGCTCAATGGGATCAATTATTTTAATGAATCAGTATATAGAGATCTGGAAAGAACTCAGTACTAGAACATCCATCCAAGCAGTCAGATCAATAAAGAAAATGATCTAATATAACAGGAGAGAGATGAAATGCAGGATATACCTTCTTCTGCTCCCATTTTGAAGGCACAAATCGCCTCTTTGGCTCAGGGGCACTAGAAAGCGGATGACCTTTATCCTCATATTCAAACCAATCAACATAATCCTAAAAGAAAAGGTTAATCAGTATGTTACATACATGTATTATAAACATATGGACCAAAAAATTTATTTGAACTGCAAAAGAACATTTCATGTGCATGAATCTAGATAGCATTCATTGGCACCATGGACAACAAATTCAAAACTACGTATCAGCAAAACTAAGTTATACAGTGGCCATATGTCGGCCAAGAATCAGCAAGCATTTTCACATAGTACTTAAGTTAATAACAGATAGAATTCTCATTTAAGTTTTAGTTAAGTCACGTGCACATGTGTTCAGTCATCCGCAAAGATAATATTAGATACATATGTGTTCACATAGTACTTGATGATCATTTATTTAACATCTAAACTAGCACCTTAAGTAAATATAATAGATAAGGATTGTAGTACATACAGGATATGGATCAACATTGGCATGTGGAGTCTTTCCCTTTAACAATCTACTAATTATCTTAGACTCTTCCTTTGTAATCTGAACCTCCTCATCATTATACTCATCATAGATCTTCCTCCTACATTAGTTTACGGAGAAGAGAAATTATGATATTAAATTAAATGAGCAAAAAAATCATACCAAATACAGACAACCAAATAGTACAAGCAATCAGATACATCTGCTATTGTCACAGTGAGATACAAAATTTTCATATTTGAATAGTTATGGTTTTCAAGAGGTTCAAGTACATTCTGAAAGAAACCTAGAGGTGTACAGCCTGGAGCACTGAAATAAAATGATTGTAATAAACTTGCTTATTGCATGTTCTTAGAAACACTATAAATGTATAGAAATTTCATGGTGTTAGATTGAATCAACATGAATTTCAAGAACTTTTCCACTCCATGTTCTATTGAAAGATTTAGAGATGTACAGAAACATCAGGTAACTAATCCTTGTTAAAAGCATTTTTTTCACGAGTACACAGGAGATCCGCATATCATTGTATTAAGAGAGAAGAAAGGCCAAAAATAGCCAGGTACAATGACTGAACATGGTCTCACCAAGAACATCAACCAACAGCAGAGACCTAAAACAAACAAAAACAAACAACCAGGCAACGTCTTACACAACCATACTCTTGATAGCCATTGAAAGCCCAAGCTTTTATATCAGGATAAAATTAAGAATTTAAGGTAAGTTCTTAGCAGTAATAACCAAAAAAGTGGTCAAATACAACCAAAATATATGAAGTGACACCCTAGGACCTAACAAAATGCTAAAGCAACCCCCTCACAGGATAAGCAACTCTTTGGTTTTCATCCTCGCTTCACCCCCGAAACAATCAACCTAGAGGTCCTGCATTTTGACTGTTAAGTATATATTTGCTACCGAAACTGGGCTGGGGTGTATAAGGATAGCCACTCAAACTGTCATATGGCCAATGTAGGGTAAAGAGAACGTTTGATAGATGTCAACATATCAAACAAGCAAAGATGCTGTTAGGCCTTCGGGATAACAGCCAGTAGGTCAAGGGTCGTTTATATTTTGTGATATGCTCATGTTATTTTTCAGCTTACAAAAAATTCATGTGTACTTGATAAGTTCCACAGGCAAAAAAATTTGTGATATGCTCATGTTATGTTTCAGCTTTCAAAAAATTCATGTGGGGTGACCAACCACTGAGCAAACCATCCCAAACAAATCTTCGGCAATATAAACGCACCATTGCCATGGGGGCACTCTCAAAGCTTAAACATTCATCCATTCGATTGCCAAAATTGATGAAAGCTGATTGAGTTACTGCAACAGGGAAAGCTCAAACCTTACCAGTTCTTGGCGTCATCCGCGTTCCTGAGGTAAGCTTCGATGTGGCCCTCCCTATCGCGCTTCTTGATCTTCCTCCCCTCAATGTCATACCCAATGTGCTCCTCGTCCTTGTACCACTCCAGAGGCACCTCCCCCACGGTGTTCCTTGGCACCACCTGCAAACAACAGCAACAGCTAGCTCACTCACTGTGACATCAAAATGCTCCGGCAAGCAATACGGAGAAATGATTAGCACCTTAAGCAACTCCAAAAACATAACAACTACTAGATCAATTTGATCTCAAATACTCAAGCACGCAATACGGAGCAACGAAAGAATCTGCAAATCAGTAGCTTATAAGCAACTCAACCACTAATGAAATGCTTCACCTCATCATCTGACGAGTCGCTCTCTTCTGCCGCCACCGCTGACTCGTCTGAATCAGCATCGGAGCCAGAGCCGGAGCCAGAGCCCAGGTCGCTGTCCTCGAACGACAGCTACTCCTACAATGCAACCCATGAAAAAAAAAAAAAATATATATATATATATATATATATACTCCGCAAATAATAAAAAACTCGCTCAGAAAAAAAAAATGCATCAGAAACTCCCACCTCTTCGTCGTCCTCAGACCAGACGCCGTCGCTCCAGGAAGAAGAGTCAGCGGCGGAGAGGTCGTCGCCCTCGTGCTCGCCCTCCCCTTTGGTGTCGCCCATTTTTGGCGCCGGAAGGCTTCGCGTGCTGCCGTGCTGTGCGGCTCCGTGGGAGAGGCGAGCGGCGGCGGAGGCCGACGCGGATTGCTCTTTCCCCTGCCGGACGCTGCAGATACGTCCTGTGGGCTTCATGGGCCTCAAGCCCAACGTAGTCGACTTCACGGCCTGCAACATAAATGAGAAAAGAAAAAGTCCTTATTTCCTCCCTGGACATGCCGAGTCCACGTTTCCTCCCTAAACCGAAAAACCATTTATCTAACCCCTCAAGGGTCAAAACTGTCTATTTTATCCCTTTAGCGGTTTGGGCGATGGTTTTCGCTAACTTGACAGCGGGCCCCACATGTCAGCATGGGTCCCACCTCCATTCCCTCTCTTCTTCCTCTCTCCACTGCCCCTTCTCTCTCTTTCTCCTCTTCTCCACTGCCACCCTCACCATCTCCGTCACCTCCGTGACCCGTCACCCGCCCGGTCGCAGCACGGAGGCCTGCGCGAGGCGAGGCAGGGAAGTGGCGCGACGCCTAGCTCCTTCTTGTTGTTATTGTGCTCGAGCTCCCCGCCCCGAAGCAGAGGGACGACACGGCCCGCCGACGAAGGGAGGGGGGAGGAGAGCGGCGCAACCTGTCGGAGGAGGAGGGCAACGCGGGCCGTTGGCAGAGCTCCCTCGTGTCCTTGCCCTGAGCCGTCGGCAAAACTAGCCACGCTCACTACAGGAAAATTGACCTTTAATACCGGTCACAAGACGAGTTAGTACCGGTCACTGTGGCCGGTACTAAAGGTCT
Source organism: Urochloa ruziziensis (assembly GCA_015476505.1). Classification (NCBI taxonomy): domain Eukaryota; kingdom Viridiplantae; phylum Streptophyta; class Magnoliopsida; order Poales; family Poaceae; genus Urochloa; species Urochloa ruziziensis. The sequence goes on from CM027119.1 coordinate 21,360,455, forward strand.
GGTACTAACGTGCCGCACGTTAGTACCGGTAGGTTAGTACCGGCTGGTAACACAAGCCGGTACTAACTTGTCTGGCTACTGTTAGCCCGTCCCCTCCCCCGTCCCTCCTTTTTCTTTTCTTTTCTTTTCCTTTTATTCTTTTCTTTTCTCATTTTCTCACATGAATATACATCTCACAATACCACAATCACACATCACAAGAACACTCTATTGACGGCCGTTATTATACGATTTTACCGTCAACATTACACGATATTCCAGGCTCGTCTTGCTCATGCCAATGTGAATTTGATTATTTCTAATGAGTTCCACAAGTTTTGTACAATTTGTGAGTGAAGGAGCAGATGGGGAAAAGAAGGAACAATTTGGGCACAGGGCCAGGCCGACCGGCCCCCTTTCCCCTCTTCTGGCCACGGCACTGATCCACAAGTTTACTAATGTATCAAAATGATCATGAGCCGTGCATTTGATGTCGGTTTGATCAAAGTACCCGGAAGGCCTAGGGTGGGATAAACATGGATTGAAGGGCCCACAACCTAGGATTCTTGGACAGCTTCAACCGAACGCAACTGTTACCGACTTCAGGACATCATCCAAGCCGTCCCTGCAAAGGTCGGTGCCACTTGGCACCAGAGCCAGGCCGGCCGGCCTAGATGAGGCCGACCGGCCTACTACCGTGGCTTCTACGCTTCTCCCTTCGCGTGGATGTTAAGCAGGAGGCTAGCTTGATGATGATGCCGGGAACCGCCCTTGGAGCCTATAAAAGGACACCCCACTCACCTTGAGAAGACATGTCGAAATACAAGAGAAGAAGCTCCAAGGCGAAGCGCTGCTGCTCCTAGCCTTAGAAAATAGGGAGAGAGGCGAGGTGAGAGTTCGGGGGAAGAGCCGGAGGTGTCCGCTCTTCCTCTACTTTGTACCTCGGCGGATGCAGTTCATCTTCGAGTGACTACATCCGGGTCTTGTCTGGTAACTCTGGTTCTCTCTGATTAATCAAGCATCTGCTCTTTCTTACTTTTGTTTCCTGGTTCCTCGTTCACTACTTAGTAGTGGGTGCTTTGCTCTGACGTCGAGTGAAGTAGTAATTATTAGTGTAGGCACGGTTTCTAGACTAGTCGTTACCTTGGTTTGCACCCAGTTCAACGGAATAGCTGTGGTAGCCAGCAGGTGGTGACAGCCCTGTCCGGCCGACGTAATCCACCACGTTAGTTCTGGTCTGTAGGACTTAGGGGTAGGCGGTACCACTCCCCTTCTCATCCCTTTATGTGAGTGGTGGTGTCTCAGGTGCCCGAAATTAACTATCGTGAGTAAGTCAGTGTTGTTTGATCAGAGGAATAACCATTGTTGCTACATAAGTACCCTCTCTACCCTCGTCCCATTTACCTCTTCTCTTCGTCGTCGTCCAAATCCACATTTATCCCTTCGGACGAACTAATTAAAGATTAGTACACTTCACGTTCCCCGTGGAAATCGATACTCTGGAATACTCCCGGGTGAAAGCTACATCGGTATCCGTACGCTTGCGGATGTATCTGTAGGTCATAAGAAATACCAACAAGCTCTCTGGCGCCGTTGCCGGGGAACTGTAGCTATTCTTATCCCGAACCTAGCTCGTCCACATATCATCCACCTACCATCATGAATTCCACTCCTACATTATATCAATTCTTAGCTCCAAAAGCTGAAGATCTGGAGCCACCACCATCGTCTTACCCCATAAAAAGCTCTGGCTATGGAATACACACAAAATTCATAGCCAAGATCAAGGAGAATCCATTTTCTGGAGCTGAAGGGGAGAATCCTTATGTTCACTTACGGGAATTTGCGCAAATTTGCTCATGTCTCGTGATTATGGGGATGGCCCAACAAACTCTGAAATGGAAAGTGTTTCCCTTCTCTTTGACGGGTCGAGCGAAGATATGGTGTGATCGCTATCGTGGGAGAGTGAAGGGAAGTTGGGAGACACTACGAGCAAAATTCTGTCTAACCTTTTTCCCTGAATCTCGGGTCGCTGACCTTCGAATCGAGATCCTTACCTTCAAACAAAGGGAAGGAGAATCACTAAGGGCTGCTTGGGCTTGATTTACCTATCTTCTGTCCTCTGGTCCTGATCTAGGGATCTCTGAACCCATCCTTCTAATACATTTTAGAAGAGGTCTCGAAATCGAATCAGCCAAATTCCTAGATTCATCCTCAGGAGGATCTTTCACTCATTTGACACCTAGTGAGGGGAGAGCCATTCTAGACAAAATTCTAGAGAACACCCCTTACACTGGGATCTATGATGAATTCTCGGAAGAAATTCCTGAGGAGCCCATAGAAGAGACATCCGCGTCGGAAGATGTGAGAGCATCACAAGAATCCACACCAGTCGTAGCACATCTCTCCGATACTCTCCCTGAACCAACCCCAGAATATGATCTGGACCTACATGATTCTTGTTGTGCCTTCCCCTACGATTTCCACGATGAGCTATTTCTGGAATACAGGGACAGCTCAAAACTTCCCGTAGTTGAAAGGCACACAATTACTAAGGTCCAAGCCACCGACTACATTGACCAGCATTCTCGAGAGGAGCTCTATTCTGTCCAAATCCATCACTCTAAAAATTCTCTGACAGACCCTTTTCACAGGCCTACGATACCTCCTTTGCCTCCCGATCCTCCTAATGAAACATCCCTTAAGGAGGCTATGAATCAGGAGTGGTTGTGTGGAGCGAGATGCTATTCCGAAGAAATTTGGATTAGTTCTCCCTCTACGATCCTTCCTTTTTCTATAAGGGGAATAACTGTAGAAGCCCATCTTAACCCCATCATGGAGATTAATGTGATGCCATGGCACTTAGCGTACACTCTATTGGGCAATGTCTTGCTAAGGCCGTCTGACAAGCTCCTCACTAGTTGTCCCTTTGGACACATCCTTGAATGTCGGGGGGTTGCATGTGCCATGCCACTCATGATAGACAAGATCGAGGTGAGCCTAGACTTTCACGTTTTGATATACTTGATCTTGATCTACTCCTAGGCTGCCCAGTTCGAGAACTCCTTGATAAACCTTGAGGGAGCCTAGATGAAAAGCTTAGAGAAGCTGCCTTCGCCACCACTACCACTTGTCTAGCAAAACCTATGGCGAAGCCTCTTCCTAAGCTAAACCCGTTCGAGAGTATGATGCATGGATCTCCGTTCACATCATCCGAGCCTGTTCTCTTTGAGGTTGTGGTCTCTGCTCTCAAATATTACGAGTCGGAAGAGACCCTTCACTTTAGTGAAGAGGAACGATCATCATCACCCTCGAACGAGTTTGAGCCTCTTCCCACTGGCCCTCACTATGTTGTTTCCGACCATGATCGAAAAGCAACATCAAGCTTCCACGATGAATCTCTTGAGATAGTGAACCCGTGGGCCATGGAAGATTGTAAAACACTAACTTTGGAGTCCAAGGAAAATAATCTCTTGGATGAGCATGAAAGTTTTATTCTTGAAGTCATACATAGACCATGCTCGTTCACTGCCTCTCCAAAGTTAGCCACGTCTAGTGCCCCGAGCACACACGAGGACTACAACCACCTCAAGGTCCTCTTCTACAAAGCATTTAGAAGGTTGGTTGTAGATGCATATGTTTACCATAAGCATTGCAAATTTCGTGGTTGCTCTGTTGCCCTAACCTTGCAGCTAAAAGCTTCATTACACATCGATACTTGGTGATGAGATGGGAACGACATCATCGATGTTAGCTGCAAGAGAATGTTCCCAAGGTCAAGCTTATGACCATAAACAAAGCACTACCGGGAGATAGCCCGGATAATTAGTATTTATTTCCCTTTTGAATAAAAAGCAAGATCATGTCTTTATGATAAAGTTGTCCTTCGGGTATTTTTGCTCTCTAACCATTTCAGGCGAAGATCAAGAAGAACGATGAACACCTTAGAACATGAGAGCTACATCAACTACAATACCGTTGTAAGTTTTATTGAGAGAATGATTACGAAAGGAAACTTGAACTCCACACACATGGGTTGTGTTGCACAACAATGCAAATTCCAAGTGTGGGGGAGGCATGTGAGTATCCCAAGTAAGTTTCTCTTATACCAAACTTATCTTGGTTTGAAATTGGTGCTAGTTCCTGCATCTTGCTCTATAAAATAAAATAAATAAAAAAAGAGAATCATATTTTTGAATTCGAATAAAGGCTCCCTGGTTCTTGAACCAGAAGAGCCCCTCTTTTTGTTTCCATCTTTTGGTTTTGAATAACAGTACCAGCACAAGTACAAGTGTGGGGGAGATCTCTCAAGCTCATCATCGATGTACACATTCGAGGTCCCCCACGAAGGTGTCGCACAACATCGACTGCGCTAACATGACAAAGAAAAAAAATGATGGTATGTGCACTCCACCTCTCGCTCCTTAATTCATGAGTGTGACTGAATTTCAATTCCTATCATTTAAATCAATCTCAAGATAAAATAAATCAGGGTGCTATGCCTACCCTTCATGTTCCCATGTCTGGCTTGCATATGTTATATTCCTTGCTATGACCTTGATGCTTGTGAATAAATATTTTTAGGGAACCATGTTCATCTAAGTAGTTGATGTTTGAGATATGGTTTGAAGATATGATCTTCACTCTTAATATTGAGTGCTTGGGAAATTTATTTGAAAATTTGAAAACCCTTTGCAAAGCTCCTTTTTGATATGCCAAAGTCCTACCGAAGCCATATGTTGAGTTATCTTGAAAACCATGTACACATATGCTACTTGTCATTGCATTGAGCTTTGTCAAATTGTTGCGACCCTTATGAGAATTCTTTTCATGCTTTCATGATCAAGATCACGTACACGTTTATCCCCCATTGCTATACTTCTACACTGGAAGTTAGCATTGTTTCATTCATCCATCCATTCCACAAAATAAATGCTCCATCATGTATGTGTAAGTCTCACTCCTCAGTTATTGTTACAAAAGAGACATGGCTATCGAAAAAAATGGACACATGAAGGTCCACACAAAAAAAAGAGAGAAAAAAAAGTTGGACACATGAAGGTCCAATAAAAAAAGAAAAAAATCTGATAGCCATGTTCTCAAAAGATTTTTTTAAAGGAGAAAGACCACACACAAAGGAGTTGTTTATTCCATCCACCATCCATCATACCCATACACGTGCACATCTTGATCTGATTGTATGATTTGATTTCTTCTTGGGTCCGCTCTTTGACTTTGCAATACATGTGATGCAAGTATGCCTCTTCTTCATACCCTACCTTGAGCTCCACATATAGCCATCATTAAAAGTAGGATGAAGAAAGGCAAGTTAATGCCTTGGTGAGGATATATACACATTGAGAGATCTGAGAGAATCAAATGAGGAGCAATGCAAAGGTTTGTTTTTGAAAATTTGGTTAGAAAATCCCAAGCTACTTGACACATAGAGTTTAAGTGACTTGATTCATGATCGTTCCAATCCTCAATTACCCAAGATAGCATGATAGACACTTCAAAATTAACAAGTACAAGGTATGACTTGGAATATTTCGTATGCTTGTTCCATTTCCTTGGATGTCATGTCTCATCTTAGTCCCTACTCCTCGCTCGAGGACGAGCAAGGGTCTAAGTGTGGGGGTGTGTTGACAGCCGTTATTATACGATTTTACCGTCAACATTCCACGATATTCCAGGCTCATCTTGCTCATGCCAATGTGAATTTGATTATTTCTAATGAGTTCCACAAGTTTTGTACAATTTGTGAGTGAAGGAGCAGATGGGAAAAAGAAGGAACAATTTGGGCACAGGGCCAGGCCGGCCAGCCTAGGCCAGGCCGACCGGCCCCCTTTCCCCTCTTCTGGCCACGGCACTGATCCACAAGTTTACTAATGTATCAAAGATGATCATGAGCCGTGCATTTGATGTCGGTTTGATCAAAGTACCTGGAAGGCCTAGGGTGGGATAAACATGGATTGAAGGGCCCACAACCTAGGATTCTTGGATAGCTTCAACCGAACGCAACTGTTACCGACTTCAGGACATCATCCAAGCCGTCCCTGCAAAGGTCGGTGCCACTTGGCACCAGAGCCAGGCCGACCGGCCTAGATGAGGCCGACCGGCCTACTACCGTGGCTTCTACGCTTCCCCCTTCACGTGGATGTTAAGCAGGAGGCTAGCTTGATGATGACGCCGGGAACCGCCCTTGGAGCCTATAAAAGGACACCCCACTCACCTTGAGAAGACACGTCGAAATACAAGAGAAGAAGCTCCAAGGCGAAGCGTTGCTGCTCCTAGCCTTAGAAAATAGGGAAAGAGGCGAGGTGAGAGTTCGGGGAAGGGCCGGAGGTGTCCGCTCTTCCTCTACTTTGTACCTCGGCGGATGCAGTTCATCTTCGAGTGACTACATCCAGGTCTTGTCTGGTAACTCTGATTCCCTCTGATTAATCAAGCATCTGCTCTTTCTTACTTTTGTTTCCTGGTTCCTCGTTCACTACTTAGTAGTGGGTGCTTTGCTCTGACGTCGAGTGAAGTAGTAATTATTAGTGTAGGCACGGTGTCTAGACTAGTCGTTGCCTTGGTTTGCACCCAGTTCAACGGAATAGCTGTGGTAGCCGGCAGGTGGTGACAGCCCTGTCCGGCCGACGTAATCCACCACGTTAGTTCTGGTCTGTAGGACTTAGGGGTAGGCGGTACCACTCCCCTTCTCATCCCTTTCTGTGAGTGGTGGTGTCTCAGGCGCCCGAAGTTAACTATCGTGAGCAAGTCAGTGTTGCTTGATCAGAGGAATAACCATTGTTGCTACACAAGTACCCTCTCTACCCTTGTCCCATTTACCTCTTCTCTTCGTCGTCGTCCAAATCCACATTTATCCCTTCGGATGACTAATTAAGGATTAGTACACTTCACGTTCCCCGTGGAAATCGATACTCTGGAATACTCCCGGTTGAAAGCTACATCGGTATCCGTACGCTTGCGGATGTATCTGTAGGTCATAAGAAATACCAACACACTCCATCTCACAATCTTACATCACAAAAATCACAAGACTAAATCTCACCATCACACAACGAATCACAAGAATGAAGAAAAAGAAGAAGAAACAATCCACACAACGAATCACAAAAATCACAAAGAATCCAACCGGCGACGCTGCTCCTGTCCTCCACCTCGATCTGCGCCCACGTAGGCCCGGCGCCCGCGTCAGGCCGCCGGCGCGACCCTCCGCGTGAGGCAGCCGCGCCCGCCGGCGCCAGGCTGCCGAGCCGGGCCTCCGCGCCCGCCGACGCCAAGCCGCCGCGCCCCGCCCTACTCGGCCACCTGCAGCCAGATCGAGAAAGGAGTGAGGAACGAGGAGATGGAACATAGAAAAGAGACAAGGGAGAGGAGAAGCAGCGCTCTAGACGAGGAGAAGAATAAAATGGAGTGGGGCGATCGATATATGCTTGTTAGTACCGGCCGGAGGCTCCGCCCAGTACTAACTTGTTGCATTTTGTACCGGGTGGAGCCACTGGCTGGTACTAAATCGCCCGCGTAAAATTAATACCGGCTGGGAAAAAACAGCCGGTACTAACTTGGTTTCATGGCTACTGTTGTCTAGAGCTCGTACTAAGAGAGAGGGATGAAAGGTCTTTTCTTCCGTAGTGGCTGGATCCGGCAGATCGAGTCAGCCAACATGGCGGCGGGGGAGGGAGGAGACGGGCTTCACAGCGGCGGAGGAGCAGGGACCTCACGCGCGAGGTCACCGACGGCGCCCGGGATCTCGCCAGACATGTGGGGCCCTGGAGAGAGAGAATGGAGGTGGGGCCCATACTGACATGTGGGGCCCGCTGTCACGTCAGTAAAAAACCGTCGTCCAAGCCATCGAGGGTAAAACAAGTTTTGATAGTTGAGCAGGTTAGATAAATGGTTTTGCAGACTAGGGAGCAAACACGGACTCGGCTTAATATAAAAGGGACTTTTTCCAATGAGAAACCGAGAGGGATTCAGAACCCTGCAGCCGGCCTTCATCGTTTGTCATAAGCAGTGTTTTAGATCGATGGGCTCTCCTTGCCTTGCAAACAGAAACAGCCGGACCTGTTTTTTTTTTAAGAGGAGCGAACGGCGAGGACCTTGCCCTGGCAGACGAGCTCTCTTACGCGAGCAAAGCCGAGGTGCCCAGGCAATTAGGCAAAGAAACCGAACGGCGCCGCAAATATTATGGCGCTACGTTCCCTGCTAACAAGGTTCCTGTTCTCCAATCGGCGTCGGTACACCGTATCGGGCGCCTGCAAGAACTGTCGCCGGCGGCGGCAGCTCGATTTTTGGGAACCACATCTCAGGTTCGTTCTCTCAATTTCCTCTCTCCGGTGTTGCGAATCATGCTCGTCCTTGTGCAGTCTGCTATTTAGGCTCTGACCAACCTAATTGCGCAGCTATAAAAAAAAGGATTGATATTCCTTTCTAGTTTACTTAGATCGTACTGTTTGCAGTATTGATGTTGTGAATATGAACTCGTAACAGGGTTAGCTCAAACCTATTTTAGGGTTGTAGGCAGGGTTTTTTTTACCGTTGGGAACCGGTCCGGTTTGACCGGTTACCGGTCAAACCGGTCCGGTCCGGTAGCATAATAGGGCCGGTTACCGCTCAAAACCGACCCTACCAAACCGCTCCTACTGGTTAACCGGCCGGTTTGACCGGTTTACCGGACCGGTTTTTATTCCCAAAAAAACCGGTACTGTAGCGAAAAAAAAAACCCTGGTTGTAGGTGTCTACTGATTCGCGATTTGTCGATTGTGTCAAACATGCATTAAGAGTTATTTTAAACTGGTTATGTATTTTTACTTTCTGATCCGATCATTATTTGCATGTCTTCAATTGCATCAAGAAGTGATATGGCACAATTTATATATTTAGATTATAATTAAATGCTACATCTGTACATTTTTTATTACTTCTACTAATAGCTATGGAGATAACAGGCTGGAAAAGGCCACCAAACATGGCTATTCTTTTTTTTTCTCCTATCTTAAGAGTAAGATGTACGAAACTCTGTAGGGCGAACAACACATCTTGATGACTACTGTTGAGAAAGAAGCCGTGGTGACCAAAGTGCAGGATGACATGAAGGTCCTGCACCAAAAGACCATCAATGACCGGCAAATGCTACGGAAGGAGACGGCTGAATTCGATCAGGAATTTAGGTATCCATTGCAGATTATTCCTGTTTGTGTATTATGTACTGTTTGTGTATAAATACGAACTATAACTCATTGTATCTTTCTGCTATTTGTTGCCACCCGCGAGATAGCTAAGATATCAAGATCAATTGATAGACACGAAAAGTTTGTAACTGCATGTGTAGCTGCTATCATTTCCATCCCGGCCAGTGCTTCTGATAATCGGGATAAAGGTCAAGCACAGAATAGTAAATCAAGTTCTTCGGATGCAGTACGTGCAACCATGACAACGTCTTCACGATGCTGAAGTTGTTACTAGGATCAACTATAATGTTAAAAGTAGTTTGCTTTATGCTTAATTGTGCTAGTAACAATCCTTAATAATATTGAAATTGAGTGTTATTTTGGTCGTCCTCACAAATCGAGCCGCATGAACTGATGTACCGTTGTGTGCTCGAGCTTCATAATCACAAATTATCTTTCTGTTTCAACAAAGCAAGTTTTACGATCATCTCTCAACACACACTAACGAGAAGAAAAATCAAACTCTGAAAATTGGGTTCAGCTTCCAGCACTTGAGTTTGAACAGAAACTATACTGCCTCTATAAAAAAAATAATAAAATTCTGTTGTAACATTCTTTTTGGGACGGGTGCTAACAAATTAAAGTTCTCATCTAGGAATTGTGGAGAACACTTGTGCATGTGAATCGGTGGTAAAGATAACAATTGATGCCACTTGAATGTCATCCTCAAATTGAACCTATCCACATCTTGCCGTCTTCGTCTTCCAAACAGAGAGGGGGGGGGGGGGGGGGGGGCTAATAAATTTAAGTTCTCATTTGTTCTCATTTAGGAATTGTGGATCGGTGGCAAGGATAACACGAGTAACTAGGTGATATTCCGCGCGTTACTGCACAAATTTTTAAACAAAAATTAAAATTAAAATTTGAAAATAGAGATAATAGGGTGGTTGCATGACAACGTTCTTTTACAAATGACATTATACATGAAAATATGTTCATTTTGTCGGTAGATAACAACTCTTAAATGATTGATCCTCTGTGTATTTCTATTGTGAGAATTTTGTAGCATAGTACTCACAAAGATCAATAAGTTACATGCATGTATGCTATTAGTCATAGAAAATCGATGGAAGACATAAATAGATAGTTCTAGTAGATGGTGATGTGGCATACGATGTAGTGGATCCTATATGACGTGGATAGCTTGCATGTTGAGAGAAATAAAGTTAATGACTCTTAGTCAGGTGCATCTATATAGGTTATGTAGATTGATGCATCGACAGCAATGAAAGGGTGTATCACCTGAATGTCATCCTCAAACTGAGCCTATACTGCACCACATCTCACTCTTGCATTCCAGACAAAGCGTGTTTCTTAGGGGGTGTTATTTTCCACCCTCCTAAAGTTGAGTTCCTGTCACATTGATTCTGTGTAAATGAACAGTTCCCACTAAATATTGCTTAGTATTCAAATTAATAACGGTGTGGTCGCGCTGTATGACTCAATGAGAAAACCAACAATAAATTACCAAGACCTCATAGACCTGATGAACAATGCATGGGCTCGCTTCCTGAAATCACACATCGGAGTTATTGATCAAACTGGCGATCTTAATTTTAAGACTGATTTTTCAGTATGAATATAATCCTCACATCTAGTGTAATTTGTAATAGACATTATAATATTTCATGACCTAGCTGTCCATAGTGCTTGAGACAGAAACAGGGAAATAAATTGTGTGGATACTACGTATGCGAGTTCAGCGACAATTTTGTAAATGATGAAGGCAAATGATGGCGGGCGCATTCATGGTATGTAAGCACAATCAATTCTGCTCATTATTTTTGAGTCATTGTTTTTTATTCTCCTCATGTATTGATTTGAATATGTGACAATGTTGAAAAATGAAAGAAGACCTCATCAAAACGGAGCTATGCGGATTCCTACTTAATGAAGTCATAAAATCCACAAGAGAATTTTATGTCGATCCACGTATAAGCGTTGCTCAACTTTATAAGTTTGGTGACCATCGATGATGCTTAATTTTTAATATCTCAAATACTCAATTAATGGTGATCTTTCAAGTGTATATGAATTGTATGTATATAATATATTAATGTAATCCTCATATATACAAAGTGTACAAATAAAATGTATATAAAATGTATACTAATTTGAATATGTCTTAAAACCAAAAAGAAAAGAAAAAGGGAAAATAGAAAGAAAAAAAGATATTTAGTACCGGCTGGTAACACCAACCTGGCTCCACGCGAGGTCGCGTGGGTTAGTACTGGCCGGTACTAAGATGCGCACTTTAGTACTGGTCGTGGTGATTAGTACTAAAGTGCGGCACGTAAGTGCCAGTTGGACTGGCCGGCACTAACGCTGCCCCTTGACAGATACTAATGCTGATTTTTCTAGCCTGCACATGTAACTTGCATACTATGTGATAAAAGAAGCTATGTAATTCTCGGGCTACCGCTACCTGCCAGCTGCCTTCATTATTTGGCATTGAACAACTTGTCTCTTGGGAATTATTCTAAATCCCATAGTTTCGGCAGCGTTACCATCAACGCCATATGTGCATATACATGCTATTCAAATCAGTTGACTCGTACATTTCTCACAATCATCAAAACGTTCATCTTCTGCAGTGTCTAAGGCCGGTGATCCATTTGAAGTCTCCTTTTCTTCCCTGATCGACGAGGCTGGAATTTTCCTTTTCCACGACCGAAAAGGCTGGAAACATTTTGTTTGCGACCGACGAAGCCGAACACTTCTCGAGACTTTATTATGGATCCGCATGATGAGGTCTGATACCTTTTACTAGATCCCGACGAGGCTCTAGCACTTCATCATTTTCCATTGATTTCTACTTATGCAGATTTGGAGACGATGACTCCTCCATTTACGGTGACGATGACGACGACAACGACCTTCGGCATAGCTTAATCGGAGGTGCTATGTAGCCCAACAATGCAAATGCAATTAAACGGCAGACCTTTAGAGGCCCCAAACACCGGATGCCATACAATCCACTGATTTGTCAGATGTTACTCGGCGCAATATATTGTAAAGCGTGGGAAATTGTATTTTTAAATTATTTTAAAGTGATGCCACTTATTTTGTTCTTTGTGTTTATTCCATTTTTACTTTGTTTTTATACAATGTATACTAGCACACCTGCACATATTAATATTATGTACGACCCGTTAGCTTCTAAGAAACAAGAAAGCTCCTCGAGGGGAGCGTTTCTCTCCACGAAACAAATAGGTTATTTTTTTTTAAAAAAAAATCTCTACCAGATCCCAGGCTGGCTTTAAAGTTCTCTTCTCATTTTGTACACTTCCGTTTTTGTTACTACGTTATGCTGCAAGATAAGTATTGTACATGGCTGACAAATAGAATTCAAAGATAGGTGAAGCAATCACCTTTTATCAATCTTTTGGAGCTACAAGCAAACATGCACATGTGTTGCTACGGATGTCTATATAGATAACGTAATAGCTATGAAATGGAATAACTTTAAATGACACAACACCTTAGCTAAAAATTTCGAAATTGATCCATTAAAATATCATCGGTCTCATCTTAACCCCAACTAGACCTCAACCATCCAACTAAATTTATCAACATAATTGAGATCAGCATCAAGAACCACTTAGCTCCCTCGTCCCCTCTTTCTGTCACACATGCGCGCAAGCCATCGCACCAGTTGCCCATGCCTTGATCCAATATCTCCTCTGCCGTAGACCTCGCTCTTGGACTATAATGTCCTTCTACAATGTCATGGCCGCACTATGATGTTGCCTTAACTTCTCTTTTGCCACAACTTATGTTGAGGAGTCTTAAAAAATTAGCATGTCACGATTGATCGGTAGCACACAACTGGGGGGTGTTTACTTCCTTCCATAAATTTTTCACTCATCACGTCAAAAAGAATCTTATATGCATGTATTAAATATAGACAAAAAATAACTAATTACATAGATGAAGTGAAATTACGAGACGAATCTAAGAGCCTACTTAATCCATTATTTGCAACTGTGATGTTACATTAATCAGCCGCTTATTAGAGATTAATTATCCTCTAATTACCCTCATAAGATTCATCTCACGGTTTCCAGACAAGACTTGTAATTAGTTTTATTATTAGTCTATATTTACTACTCCTAAATGGTAAGACTCCCTTCGCATAAATTTTTGTAGGAACTAAACACCCCATAAGTCATTATCATATATGTAACTTTTTTCAATAACGCGGCATCCTATTTAGTGCCCGGTTGGAATATGAATCTCTTGAATATCAATACGCTAGCGCCATGCATTCAAATGTGTCGGCTGTTCATGTTTACGGAGATTTATTACAAATAAAAGTAATCTACTCGTTCAAACATGTTAATTGTAGCCCAGTTGATTGGAACTACACCCGTGGAGCTGCCACCAACTCAATTTTTCCCCGAATTTTTGGGTGAGGAGTCAGAGAAAAAAAAAAGGAGGCGGAGCCGTGGACGAGTGGGAGACGGAGGAAAAAAAGCGGAGCGACCGACCAGACCATGAGTCAGGGCGGAGAGAGAAAAACCAAGACCGAAAAAAGAGGTTCCTCGCTTTATTTTTAAAAAAATAAATAAAAGTAAAGATGCAGATCTTATATAGGCAGCACGCACACGGCTCGGATTGCACCCTTAATTAAAAGGCCATAAAGTAATTCATGGCCTACCCACTACTTGTAAAGATAACAAATTAAGATGTGGACATATACAAATAGACACGCATGATTTGGACCCTTGTGGCTCGAGTCATACATGTTGTCTATGTGCATCCACCAGCCAAGTTGTACTTTTCTTTTATTATCTATGCGCCTTGACCAGTCAAGTTGTTCCTTTCTTTTACAATAAACTATAAGTAACATTGTGGGCGTCAGCATATGCATGAAGTATTAAATTAAATTAATAAAATAACTAATTACACAGGTTGTGACTATTTTACGAGATGAATTTTCTAAGTCTAATTAGTCTATGATTTGACAGTGTGGTGCTACAGTAAACATGTGCTAATGATGGATTAATTATACTTAATTAATTTGTCTTATGGGGTACTGATTGAATCTGCAATTTGTTTTTTTTTGGTAATCGAAATTCCTGTCCGACATCCTTTTTACATTTCGATGTGATACCTACTAAAGTTTAGCAACTGAATCCAAACACACCCTAAATCGTTGGTAGTGAATAGTGATTGTATGAACCATAATGATAATAATCGCTAGGTCATTTTATTTCTCAATATTTTTTAAACATATTGTGCGTAAAAGTGTTTTTGACCTTTGACCCGGGTTCGATTTCCAGATGTAGCACATATATATAGATAAAAAAAAGCTTTAGTTATACGAATTATGCGGCACGATTACAATCATGTTATATCATGAATGGCGTAAGGAAACTTGCTATGTGGTTTGCTCACCTCGGACCAGCTAGCCAACGCCACCGTTCCTCAGGTAATTTCAAAAAAAAAAAGTTGGACATTTGGACTGACGGATCACGCTCAACTGTTGTTAATTTGCCTTCATGAGCAGCAGCACGCGCAGTTGCGGCCTCCTTCATTTTGTAAAAAAAAATTCTCTCGATTTTCATGTGCTTTCTCACAATGCAGACCTCCCAATGTGTGGGCCCCGCCACCCGGTGGGCCCACCTAGCATGAAATAATGTCATTTCCTGGTAAAGGAAAACATTAATTGCATAAGAGTTGGCAACGGCTAACCAGAATTGAAAAGTGAAGATCGGAACTAGGACCTGATCAAGACGACTTGCAGGGCCGGTGAAGGGAGGGAAGCCTTCCGATGGAGCTGCAAGATTTCACAAGCAAATCTGAGTACCACCGCACTCAGCAAGTACATAACAATCGAAGGTATAAACATGCATTATTAGTTGACAAGTGATTAATAAATCGGTGTTGGGTCCTGGAGGGGCAAGAACCTCCCTACCAGTTCCCCGGTGATTCTGGCCCGGATCCTTCTGTCGATCCCGCAATCACCATCATCTCATTATCGTCACTCATATGGGTTATTCTTGGCTCATCTGTGGGAGCTTTAACCAGACGGGCTCATAACCGAGAGCCACGGCTATCGATAGATTGGGTAACTCTGCAGAGGTTTGTACTCTTGAAACTATACGGTCAGGCGACCCTTCCGTGGCCAACGGTAGGGCCACCCTACGGGACTGGTATCCACTGGCGTCCATCTCTGGACAGCTTCCATCTGGGTCTACCCACGGATGCTACTGGGGTCTAAACAGGGATCGCATAAACGTCCACACAAGGACACTAAGCCGGGTATGGATGCATCATATAATTTAGGGCATGCATCGCCCATGGGCCCTACCAGCCCTGTCACATGCGACCCGTGCCGACCAGTCCCAGCCCTCTGTCTGGGGCTGTCTCCAGCATTTCCGTTGCCCACTTTGGCCCCTGGGGTAGCTTTGCCAGATGTAGCTGGTGGAGTGTGAGTCGAGACCTCACATTACAGGGCATTCCCGAAGGCTATGTCCTTTTTGGCCCGTATAGCCGTACATGGCGTTGGAAAGACATTCCCAAGAACCGGTCCTTAAGCGACCAAGGTAGGCCTCTGGATAGGAGCTCCTCCGAGACTATCCACCCTACCTCGCATCTTCTTCCCCCTAGGTGCCTCTCGCGACCAGGGTTTCTGGCACTGGGTAGTGTCTTAGTAGTTGGGGGTATCTGAGTGGCTAACTCTCAATGCAACTACAGACATTTAGCTAAGAGTAGAGCATGTTAATGCAATTGATTATCATGAGCAAGGAAATTGCTAAGACTTGCCTGATACGATGGTAGTCTCCGCCGGGGCTATAATCCTGAGGTTTCCTGGCGGAGTATCTACACAAATACAAATACATGACTAATCAATCATCACAGCGAATGAATTACTTGTAGAGAAAGGGGTTGGGTAGAATAGTTATAGGGGTGGTTTCTAAGTTAATCGAGGGTTTAGAGCCGGTGTTTTGAATAGGGTTTGGGTCTCCCGGGGGTTTAGACGGGGTTTGGAAAACGTCGGTGGAAGGCAGTAAATTACTTCTAAGCTTAAGAAAGGTTTCTAGGGAATCTAATCTTATGGAAAACCTTAGAATATATTCTAATAATTTTAGGAATTTATTGGCTATTTATGGGGCTCTATTTTGAATAGGGCATAAACTGGGGTACACTAACGGAGTCTTTCTATAGGATGAAAAAGAATCCTTCTAATTCTAAGCCCTAGAAATGGGTATAAATAATTTGGATGGTACTAAATAACTTATTATTTTCTCTAATATTTTTAGGTATTTTTTGAGAATTTTTAGAAATTTCTAAGGTGGAGAAATAACTTCTTGGGTGCACTAAGCCGGGTGTACCTAGCATTTTGCCCTGTGCCTATGCGGCTGACGAGTGGGGCCGGCTGACGCCAGCACTGGCGCCAGCCCACACTTTACTGTGCCGTGGGCCGGCAGCGTGGGCGCGTGGACCACGCGGCCCATGAGTCTGCGGTCCACTGGACCGAGCTCACGTAAGGCGGAGAGGGAGAGGTGGCGGCTGGCGTGGCCGTGTGGGTGGCTGGCAGGCGGGGCCCGCGCTGGCGTGGCTGCCACGCGGGCGCCAATGCGGCTGCCGCACTTCACAGCGGCGCGGAGGGGCAGCAGGGGAGCTCGCCGGAGATCTCACCGCCGGCAGCTACCGGGCGGTTCTCGCGGCGGTGGGGGTACCCACGGGTTCAGGGGAGCACGGCGGACACCGTAGGGATGATCTCATCGAGGTTTAGGGGCTGGTGCGGCGGCACGGGCTTGCCGGAGTTCGGGCGGCGGGCGGTGGAGAGGGGAAACTGGGGGCTGGGGGTCTCTGGGCCACTAGTGGTGGGTGGAGCGTGTCCGCGGGGTAGTATGGAGCACGCCGGGGTGCAGAGGTGCTAGGAAGGGGTACCGGGGCCGGCCGGCGGCTCGTCGGGGCACGGCGGCGCGCACGGCGACCGGCCGTGGCTCGGCTAGCATTGGGGGGAGGGAAAGGGAATGGGGAAAGGGCCGTGGTGGCGCCGGTGTGCTCACCGTGGTGTCGCAGAGGTGGGGAACGGCCGGAGCAGCGGCAGGGTCGACCGGCGGCTGCCACCCGTCGCGGCGGAGCTTGGCGGCGCTTGCTCCGGGCGCGTGCGTCTTCCAGAACGTGTTGCTACGTTCCTTGGCGCCACAGGGTGCTCTAGACAGCGTCGCGGCGGCCGGAGGGGGATTCAGGGCTTGGCGGCGGCGGGATTGCCGGGGCGGTGCGGTGGCGCTCTTGCGCTCGCGGTGGTGGCGTGGCCGTGGAGCTTGTGAGGTGGGTTGTGGTGAGGATGAGCTCCATCCGGGGCGCCCGCAGGGCTATTTATAGCCTAGCGGTGCTCCCTGGGGGCTCACCGGGGCAGCGGGGCGACGACACGCGGCGCGGCAAGCTCGCCGGCGTGCGACGCGTGCCGCCGCGGGCGTTCGTGCGGATGGCCGGAGAGGGGGTGTCGGCGCCGCACTTCATGTGCGGTGGCCTCGCGTGGTACTTACACGCGTCCCGCGCGCCTTTGTCGGGGCTATCCTGGCCGGAGGAGGGGAATCGGGCGGCGACGGCGAGGCACAGCCGCTGCGAGATGGGGGAGAAGGGGGCTCCCGTGCCGGGATGGCCCTTCTGACGTGAGCAGTGGATGGAAGAGGTAGCGTGGCGTCGATCTGCGGCTGCCACGAGGGTTGGGGGCGATGCGGTGGCGGGATGGGCGCGCGGCGGCGCCGCGCCGGAGAAATGAGAGAGGGGGGAGGAACCGGAGAAGAGAGAGGAGGAAGAAGGAGGAGGGGAAGTGGGCTGGGCTGAGAGTTGAGGGGCGTGGGATGGACTTCGCGGGGAGAGGCTGAGAGGGGGAGAGGCGCTGGGCTGGGCCGCGCGGAAGCGAGCCGGGGGAGGGAGTTGGGGGGCCTAAAACAGACTTAAGGGGTTTGGGCCGCGGCTGGTCGGCCCACCAAGCTTAGAATTCTTTTCTTATTTTTCTAAAGGATTTCAAAAAGGGTTTTTGAATTCAATTTTGAATCAACTTCTTTTAATTTAAATCTAGGCTTCCGATGCTATTTCAATCCTTACAAAGCACTCAAGTTATAGAACTTTATTTTATTTTTCTGTTATTAGTTTATATTCTATTATTCCTAGAATTTCTCATTCTATCTTATAATAGTCCTTATCTAATAATTAATCTAATAATTAATTAAATTATCCTTATTAATTTTGAGGGTGTCACAGATCTGCCCCACTTGAAGAAATCTCGTCCTCGAGATTGGAGCATGGTTATTGGTTAGAGGTAGGGTTTTTGGGCGAGGTACTTTTAGGAAAATCACTTCTCATTCTATTTTGTATAGTGATTCTTTTGGAAACTTTGAGAAGTGTTTCTGTAGGTAGTCAGTGGTTATTTTTCTTTGGATTGAGTTGAATAGGGTCTGGCGTGGGTTTAGGAAGTATTTTGGTGGGGGGTAAGGGTGGTCAAAGGTTTTCTTTTGATCGGTTTTGGGGTTAAGTCTACCCCACTTAAGTAATTGGTATAGGGTATATTTTCGAAAGGTAAGTATGAATTGGGGAACAAGGGTTCTAATGTGCTTCGAGGGGTGGATTTATTTGTATGGGGTTGGTCCTTAGTTCAAGCATCAAACAACTTTTGTTGAAAGAAATTTTTACACTTTGAACAATTTCCTTCCACACAGGTTGCTAGCAGACGGTATATACATCCGGGATATACCCAGGCCTGTACATTATTCTAGCGTCCTTGAGTTCGTATTTCCTATTTACATTTTCACATATTACTTCGTATATTACCCTAGACGGAGTAAAAGATATCTTCATCCGGCAGCGGGTCCTCTTCTTCGAGAGTCTCGGCTCTTTCTCCCAGGTATTCTTCTTCAGCTGGGTCGCGGTAGATCTCTTGGATGATCCGGTTTTTGTCGGATGAGGTCTTTGATCCTGGAATCATTCGAATGGCGAGGGTAGCAGCCATTTGTGCTTCCGTTGTCAGAGGAGGTGCAGGGTGAACCTCATCATCACATGCTCCCAAGTCCAAGGTGGTGATAGGAATTTCGTAAGTGGTCGGCTTAATCTCCTTCCTAAACTTCATAGGCACTTGGTAGAGCATTTGCTCTATCTCTTGAAGCCTTCCGGTATCTGACTTTTGCCATCCCGTCTTCATTCTTTTACTTTATCTTGGAGATATATCACCTTTTGGGTTAAGGTGGTGAGATGGATTTGGTTGTCTGCCAGATGGCTACGCTGACGACCTAGGCGATATCTTAGTTCCTTATTTCGTTTGGCTTGATTTCGGTGTCGGTTTTGGTTAGAGATTCTACCTGGCTTTGCAGGGCACCAATTTGCTCATGGAAAGAGTTGTAGCTACTTGTATTCCGCATGCAAAGCTTGTAGTCTCTCCCTTAGGCTGTCTCGTTCCTGCTGGTAGCGACGACATTGCTCTCCCTGATGTTCTAGCATTCTCTCATAAGTTTGGTTTGTCCTTTCAATACCATTTGCCTAAATTCCCCTTTTCCAATGTCTTCTCTTAGTTCCTTTAGAACCCTGGCACTAGTCTCAAGTTGCAGGTTATAACCTCTTCGCTGTCCTTCTAGGGCCAGGATATGCTTGTGTTGGGCTATGACATATTGTCCTGTGACTCTACAGCATGAGTCATCTTCATTGCCGGGCGCTTCCTCCATTTCTTCAGCTACCCGTGTTATGTTCTCAGGTCCTTGCCCATGTAGCATTCTTGGCAGTAATCGGTATGGAGAATCTGCAAAGCGGTCAGGGTTTTCGGTGTGCAGTTGACATAGCATTTTCTGGGCGGCTGACTGTAAGGCTAGATCAAGCGAGTTCTCCACTACCATTACATTGGTGGGGTGACGATCTGGATTTTCGGGTGCAGCCGGTACGGTAAGGGTAATCATGGCAGTTCCTTGTTCATGATTTAGCCCATACATACTTCCATAGAACTGGGTATGCTGTGAATCAAATCGAAGATCCTGAAGACATTGGCGTAGCAAAGCTGGGAATCCCTGGTGGTGGTCACCACAGAATCGAACCTCATTCCAGCGGTCCATCTTTCCTGCATAAACATTCCTTTATTCAAACAGGCTGTATGATTTGGAACATCCCTTACTACACAGGCTATTTTACAACTCTTATTCCCTGTACATGAGTACATATTCCCACTCGTTTCCTTTTCATTTTACTCTCTTAACTACCCTAGCGATCCACTCGCCTATACCGAGTATTACCCCCGAAGCTATGGGGAAGGCGATCCCAGGCGAGAAGGCCCCACATCTTCTTCTGTCAGTCCATGTCGATGGAGAACCTCCAACATCTTGTCCCGTGGTCCCACTACCAGGTAGGTTTTTCCTAGATTCGGATGAGGCTTAGAGGTAACGGCTTGGTCGAGTGTTTCGGGTTCGGGGGATCGGTTATCCGAATTTTCTCCTGCAGATTCAAAACGTAGTGGGGAATGAGCGGAGGGGATGGTGGAGGTAGAGTCTAATCTCGACACTTCCTCTTCCGTGGGTTCCTCTTCTGAAGATTCTTCATCACTAATTATTTCTACTTCTTCTTCTTCAATCAGGTTTTGCTGGTTCTGAGCCTCATGCTGAGCCTAGTTTAATGCTTCAGTGAGTGCTTCAATCTCCTCCTGCCGCTGAGCTAAAGTCTGGGTAAGATTATCAATGGTGAGTTGAAGCTCGTCTATGGTAGAGGTCATATTCCTCATTGCGGTTTCGGTTTGATATTCCTGATAGAGCAGCTTGATCTTTGGTCTTCATCAATCGAAATCGGGCACTTCTTTCTCGATGACGTGCCTCTTCTGCTTCTTGGCGATAGGTTTGGGCATCCATTTCTTTCTGAGTATGGAGATTATACAGGGAGACTGCGTATTGGGTTGTGGTGGCTAGAACGTGATGGAGTTCTATGGGTTGGACAAGCTGCAGGTGTTCGATTCGTTGTAGCCAGCGATGATCTGTTAGGTCTAGCACTGGAAGGTATTTGGCTGGGGTATTTTCGGTTTCGGTTACATGCCTGGAGAGGATTTTGGTGAGGGTTCGAAAGGCTATAATTTGGAGCGTATCTGAAAATTCGGTTCCCTCGGCTTGTTCTACCCAAGGTACCCATTCTGGATGTGCTTGTATGCCGGGCATTCGGAGGTACATTTCACAACTTCTCACTCCATTTCTTTTAGTTTCTTTCCCCGAATATTCTGGGTATTGTCCGTATCCCAATCTCTGCAGAGTATCCCACAAGATTCGGGGGAATCCATGTTTCGTGATATAATGCCCGTGCGTCCAACCTTCTTCGTCAACCCAGTTGTCCCAGCTGTCCCAACATTGATCCTCCGCCATCTACCTGTAGTGTAGAAAGGAAGGTTAGAGAGTTCCCTTCCTTTGCAGAGTAAGATAGAAGAGAGCCATATTCGGGTGAGAAAAAGATTAGTTCTACTTGTTCGTGTATTCTAGCCCTCAAGGTATTTAAAGTAGGAGTTAAAGATGTATTTTACGGCTTAACGGCTCTGATACCAACCTGTGGGCCCCGCCACCCGGCGGGCCCACCTAGCATGAAATAATGTCATTTCCTGGTAAAGGAAAACATTAATTGCATAAGAGTTGGCAACGGCTAACCAGAATTGAAAAGTGAAGATCGGAACTAGGACCTGATCAAGACGACTTGCAGGGCCGGTGAAGGGAGGGAAGCCTTCCGATGGAGCTGCAAGATTTCACTAAGCAAGTCTGAGTACCACCGCACTCAGCAAGTACATAACAATCGAAGGTATGAACATGCATTATTAGTTGACAAGTGATTAATAAATCGGTGTTGGGTCCTGGAGGGGCAAGAACCTCCCTACCAGTTCCCCGGTGATTCTGGCCCGGATCCTTCTGTCGATCCCGCAATCACCATCATCTCATTATCGTCACTCCTATGGGTTATTCTTGGCTAATCTGTGGGAGCTTTAACCAGACGGGCTCATAACCGAGAGCCACAGCTATCGATAGATTGGGTAACTCTGCAGAGGTTTGTACTCTTGAAACTATACGGTGAGGCGACCCTTTCCGTGGCCAACGGTAGGGCCACCCTACGGGACTCGTATCCACTGGCGTCCATCTCTGGACAGCTTCCATCTGGGTCTACCCACGGATGCTACTGGGGTCTAAACAGGGATCGCATAAACGTCCACACAAGGACACTAACCCGGGTATGGATGCATCATATAATTTAGGGCATGCATCGCCCAGGGCCCTACCAGCCCTGTCACATGCGACCCGTGCCGACCAGTCCCAGCCCTCTGTCTGGGGCTGTCTCCAGCATTTCCGTTGCCCACCGTGGCCCCTGGGGTAGCTTCGCCAGAGGTAGCTGGTGGAGTGTGAGTCGAGGCCTCACATTACAGGGCATTCCCGAAGGCTATGTCCTTTTTGGCCCTGTATAGCCGTACATGGCGTTGGAAAGACTTTCCCAAGAACCGATCCTTAAGCGACCAAGGTAGGCCTCTGGATAGGAGCTCCTCCGAGACTATCCACCCTACCTCGCATCTTCTTCCCCCTGGGTGCCTCTCGCGACCAGGGTTTCTGGCACTGGGTAGTGTCTTAGTAGTTGGGGGTATCTGAGTGGCTAACTCTCAATGCAACTACAGACATTTAGCTAAGAGTAGAGCATGTTAATGCAATTGATTATCATGAGCAAGGAAATTGCTAAGACTTGCCTGATACGATGGTAGTCTCCGCCGGGGCTATAATCCTGAGGTTTCCTGGCGGAGTATCTACACAAATACAAATACATGACTAATCAATCATCACAGCGAATGAATTACTTGTGGAGAAAGGGGTTGGGTAGAATAGTTATAGGGGTGGTTTCTAAGTTAATCGAGGGTTTAGAGCCGGTGTTTTGAATAGGGTTTGGGTCTCCCGGGGGTTTAGACGGGGTTTGGAAAACGTCGGTGGAAGGCAATAAATTATTTCTATGCTTAAGAAAGGTTTCTAGGGAATCTAATCTTATGAAAAACCTTAGAATATATTCTAATAATTTTCGGAATTTATTGGCTATTTATGGGGCTCTATTTTGAATTGGGCATAAACCGGGGTACACTAACGGAGTCTTTCTATAGGATGAAAAAGAATCCTTCTAATTCTAAGCCCTAGAAATGGGTATAAATAATTTGGATGGTACTAAATAACTTATTATTTCCCTAATATTTTTAGGTATTTTTTGGGAATTTTTAGGAATTTCTAAGGTGGAGAAATAACTTCTTGGGTGTACTAAGCCGGGTGTACCTAGCATTTTGCCCTGTGCCTGTGCGGCTGACGAGTGGGGCCGGCTGACGCCAGCACTGGTGCCAGCCCGCACTTTACTGTGTCGTGGGCCGGCAGCGTGGGCGCGTGGACCACGCGGCCCATGAGTCCGCGGTCCACTGGACCGAGCTCACATAAGGCGGAGAGGGAGAGGTGGCGGCTGGCGTGGCTGTGTGGGTGGCTGGCAGGCAGGGCCCGCGCTAGCGTGGCTGCCACGCGGGCACCAATGCGGCTGCCGCACTTCACGGCGGCACGGAGGGGCAGCAGGGGGGCTCGCCGGAGATCTCGCCGCCGGCAGCTACCGGGCGGTTCTCGCGGCGGTGGGGGCACCCACGGGTTCAGGGGAGCACGGCGGACACCGTAGGGATGATCTCATCGAGGTTTAGGGGCTGGTGCGGCGGCGCGGGCTTGCCGGAGTTCGGGCGGCGGGCGGTGGAGAGGGGAAACTGGGGGCTGGGGGTCTCTGGGCCACTAGTGGTGGGTGGAGCGTGTCCGCGGGGTAGTATGGAGCACGCCGGGGTGCACAGGTGCTAGGAAGGGGTACCGGGGTGAAGGACCGATTAGGCGACCAGAGAGGGGGGGAGTGAATGGGAGCCGATAAAAATTTCTCTCACGAATCCGGCTACTCCCAAACCAACTCCAAAGCCTACCAACCGATCTTGCCAAGATCACGTAGCTACTGTGAGGCTACTGACCCTAGGAACAAGATCAACACAGCGGAACACGAATCGAACAAATCCAACACGAATCGAACGAAAACCACACGAATCACCAACTCTCAGCCAGGGGCGGTTGCACCTCTCTCCAGGGGCGGTTGCACCGCCCTTGCTTGCCAGGGGCGGTCACACCGGTATCCGAGGGCGGTCGCACCGGTCTTGCCAGACAGCACGGGAAGAAGGTCAACTCGAGAACGGATCTCCCAAACGGCTTGGAGTTTTGAGACGAAACTTTGGGTAGATGATATACACCTCAAGGAGAGGCTATGTCCCAAAAATCTCGGCCTCTAACTCCCTAGAACTCCGGGGATTTCAAATCTAGCGAAGAACACACCCTCCACGAGTTCATCCCGAAAACTTCAAATCCAATCCGATTCCCGGCGTTTGGGGGCAAGGGATCACCAGCAAAAGAGGCACAAGGCACTCATACGTGATTCCCCCAAAGAAATCCGAGAGAAAACGGGCTAGAAAGTGAAGAACGAAAATCCCCCAAAAATGGCTCCGAAAATACCTCCGAAAATGGAAAAACGAAAAGGAGCTCGGGAAATCAAATCATGGCACAAAGATGAGCAGCACAAACTCCATCACATAACCATGAATTCACCTATACAAAACTAGGAAAGATTAGAAGTAGTTCTAGGTGAAGGGGATGAGAGGAAAACTAGTTCAAAGGAAAAACAAAGAGAAAACTAGAAGAGATGACAGCCACCAGCCCTGAAGGGGCCTATTAGTAGTCCAAGTGGTGGTGTCCTAAAGACTAAACTACCCCTAAGTGATACATACCCCTCAGGGGCAAATTTGACATTTTGATCTCAGATATTTTCCGGCTCGGGCACCTTCCACTGCAAGCTAGCTTCCCTCCGACGCAAGCCTTGCAGTCACGCCGCGTGTCCTCCGGATCGAAGCTCCTCGACGCCGTTTTTGGGCCAGCCCAGGGGGGGCGGTTAAACCGGCCCTGGGGGGCGGTTAAACCGCCCCTGTCAGCCCAACCAGGCCCAGCTGCCCAAGTCTGCCTTGTCGAGTCCTCGGTCCTTGGTTTTGAGGCCCAAACCAAGGGAAACCGTCCACCGATGATTTTGTGGCCAAATCACCAAACCCCGCGCGCAAACTTCGGTTGTTAGCCGCCACCTTGCGCCGGCCTCTCGTCCGCGTACGAGCTTCGGTTGTGAGCCGCTACCTCGCACCGGAACCACGTCCCCTTGCTCGTTCTTGCCAGCATGTGAACCGCACTTGATCCACCGGCCACCGGGTCCCTCGAACCAAGCCTACTTCTCTCTCCGCTCCTCGGAGGCCGCCATGGCTAAGACCTTTCGCGCCTGTTCTTCACCTGCACCAATGCAACCAAGCCGCATTCTACACCTGCAATACTTGAGCCAAGGGAAACGTCAATCCACACCACGTTGTCAATCACTCATCACACCAGGAAGCGACCATCCACCGGTCCTCGGACACACCGGGTCCTCAATCTCCCCCTTGATGAGTGCATTGACAACACACACATAGTAACCATTGATACAAAAAGAAAATAGAAAAGAAATCGAAAACAAGACTCAAGCAAGTGACTAAAAGCAAAGACAAGCCGAAACAAAGTCACTTCGCAAGAGAAAGCTCCAGAAACGCCGACCCTTCAAGAAGAAGCGAAAGGGCTCAACACCATCGGCAAAAGAGCAAAGCACAAAACACAAGTCACGAATCTCCAAATCACTTTTCAGATCACTCAAAACACTCCCCCTGCATTGATGCAAACTCCCCCTGAACAAGTGAACTCGTGCGTGCGAAAATGCCTCGAAAATGGATCAAATTCCAGAAAACCTCGTGCCACTGCACAGGGCCGGTGTGACCTCCCTGGAGGGCCGGTTGCACCGCCCTTGCTCCAGGGGCGGTCACACCGCCCTGCCCAGTCAAAGCACAAAAATGCAAATCTCAGAAAAATGCTCGGAATGATGTCGTTTCAACTCGAAAACCTTCCATAAGTGCCCAGCAAGGTATTCCAATGCTCAAACTCTCCCCCTTGTTGACAATGCACAAATCAAGGCAAAAATACAAAAATTTCAACTCTAAGCTTCTCAAATAGGCAATGAATGATACAAAATTCTACAAGTTAGAGAACAGTCAAACTAGACAGGCCACAGCATCATAAGGGCATTGCCGTCAAGAAGGTGAAGATATATAGCCATTTGACAAAGCCATGATCAATTTGTGCAATTTTTTCGAAAGGGTCACCTCATGAGCAAAGTCCTAAACATGGACTATTTGAGCAAAAATCAACTTTATTTCACCAAGATCATGATAGAACAAGCATTCTTGACAAAAGATCATTATAAACGCCCAAAATCTATCTCATGTCATGTCAAAGCACGGAGCCATGCGTTCACTTCTCATGGGAGACTTCTCCGGCAAACGACATGCAACCGCTTAGCACCCATGTGTGCAAGTGTGTGCAATGGTGAAAGCATAGAGACATGAGCATAAATATATTCAAATAAATCTTTTTCTCATCTTTCTTCTTTCATGCATAGACATCTCATTTTTCAAGTT
Organism: Urochloa ruziziensis; assembly: GCA_015476505.1. NCBI lineage: Eukaryota > Viridiplantae > Streptophyta > Magnoliopsida > Poales > Poaceae > Urochloa > Urochloa ruziziensis. Next base: position 21,387,209 of record CM027119.1, read on the forward strand.
TTTCAAATTAAGCATGGTACATGAAATGTCTTTGCGACAAAAAGAAGCTTATGCTCCTCCATGAGATAAACATGGGCTAAACATTTACAATGACAACGATCTTTGACCCAAATGAAAAGAATATCATCCTAGCATGACCCTAAGCAAAATATAGCCATTTCGGCTCAAATAAGACATGCAAAGGCATTTACTCATGGGTGAGAGATTTAAGTTCAGTTTATCATTTTAATTCAAAAAGAGACTATCTCAAAAGAATATATATCAAACCATCAAGAGCATAGCCATCCATACAATCAATCCCTAGCCAGCCTGCCTAAACTCTAAAATGTAGCAAGTTGTACCAAACACTGCATATAGGAGAAGCTCATCCTAAGATATGATACAAAAGATGAAATCAAGATACAAAAGCAAGAAAAATGTACATCAAGATACAAAGATGATACAATAGTATACATATGCTACAAGAGAAGCCTCCAAAACTCAGCTCAGAAAACCGCACACACACCAAGTTCTCCTCGCAAGCGGGTGAAGGTAACTTGGTCAAGTGACTTAGTGAAAATGTCTGCAAGCTGGTTTTGGGTAGAAACATGGGCAAGCTCAATATCACCTTTCTCTACATGATCTCTCAGAAAGTGGTACCTCACTTCTATGTGTTTGGTTTTGGAATGAAGCACGGGATTTTTGGCTACGCTTATGGCACTGGTGCTATCACAAAGAAGTGGAACATGGGACATGTCTAAGCCAAAATCTCTCAGGGTGTACGTGATCCAAAGCAACTGAGAACAACAGCTAGCTGCAGCAACATACTCGGCTTCAGTGGTGGATTGGGCTACGCTAGACTGCTTGCGAGAAGACCAAGACACAAGAGACGATCCAAGAAACTGACACTGACCAGAAGTAGACTTGCGATCAACACGACATCCAGCAAAATCCGCATCAGAAAAACCATGAAGTGCAAGAGTGGAATCGGCAGAATACCAAAGACCCAGCTCAGGAGTGAACTTGAGATACCTGAAAATCCTCTTGACGGCCTGACGGTGTGAAGTCCTCGGTGAAGCCTGAAAACGAGCGCACAGACACACGCTGAACTGTATGTCCGGCCTCGTCGCCGTCAAGTAGAGGAGGGAGCCGATCATGCTCCGGTACTCCTTCTGGTCCACTGGTTCTCCGTCCTCATCCGCATCCAAAGCTGTAGTCGTACTCATCGGCGTAGTCATCGGCTTGGAGTCGCTCATGTCAAATTTCTTGAGAATGTCCTTGGTGTACTTGCTTTGGTGCACGAATGTCCCGTCCTTGGTTTGCTTGATCTGCAGCCCGAGAAAGAACTGCAACTCTCCCATCATCGACATCTCAAATTCCCTGCTCATATCATCTGCAAACTTGGCAACAAGATCATGAGAAGAGCCACCAAAAATGATATCATCCACGTAAATCTGAACGATTAAAAGATCTTTGCCATTTCTCAGCAAGAAGAGCGTCTTATCAACCTTTCCCATTACAAACCCCTTGCTAAGCAAGAACCCTCTCAATCTACCATACCACGCTCTGGGTGCTTGCTTTAGGCCATATAAAGCTCGGTGGAGTTTGAACACTCGGTGTGGGTATCTCTCACTCTCAAAACCCGGGGGCTGCCTCACATACACTTCTTCCTCAATCACCCCATTCAAGAAGGCACTCTTCACATCCATTTGGTACAATTTGAACCCTTTAGCAACTGCAAATGCTAGAAGGATCCGAATTGCCTCCAAACGGGCAACAGGAGCAAATGTCTCCTCATAATCTATCCCCTCCTGCTGCGAAAACCCCTGAGCAACCAACCTCGCTTTGTTTCTCACAATCTCACCACTCTCATCCCTCTTGTTCTTGAACACCCACTTGGTTCCTATGGGATGGCAATTTGGAGGTGGTTCAACTAACTTCCACACCTGATTTCTCTCAAAATTTTCTAGCTCTTCATGCATGGCATTGACCCAATCGGAATCAGATAAAGCGTGTCCAACATTTTTGGGCTCAAAAGACGCGACAAAAGCAGAATGAGCATAATGAGAGATGTTCTGTGACCTCGACCGTGTAGTGCGTTCATCCATGTTCCCGATGATCTTCGAAGGTGGATGATCCCTCTGTACCAGCCGGGGAGCTTCTCGCCTCGAGATTGCCTCCCCCTCAACATCAGCTTCCACTTGAACTCGATCTGGTGCGCGACTCGACGAAGGTGTAGCAGAGGGGCCGTCGTCGAACGTCGTGGTAGTAGTGGAAGTAGAAGGTACACGATCTCCACACGGTGCCTGAAATTCCTCATCATCTTCATCATCAGGCTGTTCTTCCTCAAAAATGGGCTGTCCCAAGTCATCATCACCTGCACACTCAAAAACAGAAGAGCTACACGGAATGGTCTCGTCGAAGGTGACTTCGCAAGTCTCCATGATTTGGTTAGTTTCAAGATTGAGCACACGATATGCTCGAGAGTGATTAGCATAACCAAGAAAAATTCCATCCATCGAACGAGACTCAAACTTGTCCAAATTTCCTTTCTTCAAGATGAAACACTTGCAACCAAAAACCCGAAAGTGACTCACACGGGGGGAACGACCATGGAAAAGCTCATAGCAAGTTTTCTTCTTGAAAGCACGAAGGAAAATCCGATTTGAAACATAGCAAGCTGTGTTCACCGCTTCTGCCCAATACTTCCTAGGAGTCCTATGCTCATCTAGCATCGTCCTAGCCATCTCACAAAGTGTTCTATTCTTTCTCTTCAACAACACCATTCTGACAAGCAACATATGGCGACGAGTATTGATGTTCAAGACCAAGATCACGACAGAAGGCATCAAAACGAGTGTTCTTAAATTCCGTACCATTGTCACTACGAATAGCTCTCATGGCACCACCATTACTCTCGTTTTTCAACCTCAAAATCAGATCTCGAACAAAATCAAAAGTCTCATCCTTCGACGCCAGAAAGAACACCCACGCATACCGAGAAAAGTCATCAACAACCACAAGAACATACCACTTCCCACCAACTGAACGAACTCGAGCGGGGCCAACCAAATCCATGTGCAAAAGCTCCCCTGGACGCTCAGTCATAACATCTGTCAAAGGTGGGTGAGAAGCAGCAACCATTTTTCCATGCCTACAAGGTGCACAAACCAAATCTTTCTCGAACTTGAGCTTGGGCAATCCTCGGATAAGGTCAAGAGCACTCAAGCGTGTGAGTAAATCAAAGCTCACATGACCCAATCTCCTATGCCACTTCCAAAGCTCAGAAGAAGTACCAGCGATCAAACACCGTGAAGGACCAAAAGATCGAGAAAAATCAGCACGAAAAATCTGTCCCTCAGGAATGATCATACACACAAGGTCACCTCGAGAATCAAGAATTTTCGAATCACCACGCTTAAAGCGAACCTCATAACCCTCATCAAGAAGCTGAGAAACTGAGAGCAAATTGAAACCAAGATTCTTGACAAGTGCAACCCGCTTCAACATGAAAGTGTCGCTCACCTGAATAGCACCCTCTGACAACACTCTACCTCTACCCTTATCCCCGAAAGTGATGTACTGCCTGGACACCACCGGGGTGAGACTGGAGAACCACTTACCATTACCTGTCATATGTCTCGAGCAGCCAGAATCCATCAACCAAAAGTTCTCCAAGCCTCCCACCTGCACAATCAGAACCGAGAACGAGAATGAGCAAATGACTCGACACTGGGGTTAGCACAGAACGAGTCAAACCAGTGTCGGGCCATCTGCTCAAAAGAAGGGTTAGCAAAATCAACTCTACCGCGTGACACCCTCTCGTCTCTCACCATCGGACCTCTAGCACCACGCGGGGGAAAACGTGGCCTAGACTCTCTCCTAGCCTCAAAGCTACGGTCGAACCTCCCTGAACCAAACTGACCGCGAAACGGAGGCCGCCTAGCAAACTCACGAACAACAGGAACACCACGACTAGCAACCACAGGAACTGTACGCACAAAGCGTCGCCTCTCGGCCAGGGTGAACGAGACACAGGCACACTACGAGAAGAGTAGTACCTGTCCCTGTTCCCCACCTCCTTCTCTCTTCTCACCTCCCTCTTCTTCCTCCAACAAAACTCCTCAAGGTGACCATCCCTTCCACAATGCTCACAATGGAAGCGGACTGGCTTTGGCTTTGGGGTTTCTCTCGGCTGTGCCCTCTCTCTCGGCTGGTAAACCCCACTCCTCACAAAGGTCACTCTCCTCTGAAAGTTCTCTGACTTGGTGGAAACTTGGGAGGATCTGGAGTGGTGTCAAGCTTGTTCAGCAGGTGGTTTGGTTTGGGTGTGAAGGTGTTCTTGAGAATGGTTTTTGGTGGGTTTGTGGGAATGTTTGCGGTGGAGCTCTCTGGATCTCTCTCTCTCTCACCACTACTCTCACCAACCTTCTCAGAACCAAGACCACAACCATCAGCTCTCTTGAAACTAGCAATCAACATCTTGAGCTGAGGCTCACGACCAGACAACCAACCCAAACACTGTCTCAGCTCATCATTCTCATCTTGCAAGCGATTCACACACTGCTCTAACTCAACATTTTTCAAAGCAACAACATCACAAGCAGAACATGAATTCGCAATGGGAGATTTAAGTTGTGCTTCAAGTGAACTAATCATGGTGCGTGATTCAAGCAACTGAGCATGTAAAGCAGGACAAGAAGTACAAGCACCTAGCAAAGATGACCTAGACTTCAACTCAGCAAGCTCAACTCTAGCACTCTCTAGTTCATCCAAGCAGTTCATGTGTTTTCCTTAAGCACAACAAGATCAGCAATATGCACATCACAAAACGAGCATTCTACCTCATCAGACACAAGAGGAGCATCTTTCAAAACAGCAATCTCAGACTCAAGCGAAGCTGCTCTCTCCCTAGACTCGCAAAGCAAAGACTCAAACTCCATAGCCTTCTTTCCAGTCTCAGAAAGCAAGGTCTCAAGCTCAGCCACTCTATCCTTGGACTCTCCTAGCAAGACCTAAACTCCCTCTTCTCTTGTTGGTCTTCCTAAGCACATCATCGCGGTTATCGACCAACTGCTCTAACCTAGCAATCTCCTGACGCAAAGAGGTGGGATCTGTCAATACCTCATCCTCGGAGTCGGAGTCGGAGTCGTCCTTGCTCTTCACGGAGTCGTGCGCCATGGTGCAGTAGTCGACGGCGGCGAAGGAGATGCCGTTGAAGTTGCGGTTCAAGCTCTTCTTCTCCTTGCGGTGGCCGCGGCCTTCATCTTCACTGCTTGAGCTTGACGAGGTGTTGGTGGAGCTTGTGTCGATGTCGCTCGCATCTGCCACCATCGCTCGAGATCTGTGCTTCTTGTGTCCACCGTGCTTGTTCTTGGATCTTCTCTCGTCCTTGTTCTTCTGCTTGGAGCGGTACTCGTCCTTGGGACGGTGCTTGTGGTCGTCTCGCGGGCGGTGCTTGCGGTTGTAGTCGTTCTTGATCTCCTCGGGGCACTCGGCGATGAAGTGGCCCATCTTCCCGCATCTGTAGCACGTACTCCCGCACGCCTCGAACCCTTGCGGTTCTGGTACATCCGCTCGAACCTCCTCGTGAGCAACGCGAGATCCTCCTCGCTCAGCACCTCATACTCTTCATCTGGAAGGGACACAAGAGAAGACAAAGCAAAGTGTCTAGGAGTGTTAGCATGTCCATATCCAGAGCCACCGACTAGAGCCAGACTATGGGGATCAGTCGGACTCTTAGCCTTGGCAAGCAACTGCCTGTCCACCTCAGAAGACTTCAACTTCGAGAAAAGCTCGTCAACAGAAAGAGTCTCATAGTTTGCCGACTCCATGATCGCCTCAACCTTGGCACCCCACACGGATCTATCAAGTGCTTGCAGGAGCTTGATAGCTCGGTCATGATCCGAGTATGGGAGCACGGTAATGTTGGCTTTCATGTTGTTGACAATCGAAGTGAAACGCTGAAACAAAGCATCAACCGACTCTCCAGGCAAATGAGCAAAGTTCTCATACTCCCTCCTGTACATCGAGAAAAGCCTAGCCTTGACATGGCTATCACCACCGTGGGCTACCTTGAGCTTCTGCCAGATCTGGCTAGCTAGGTCCTCGCCCAAAACACGCTCAAACTCCTCGGCAGACAAAGCACGGAACAAGTAGTCAACAGCTCTAGCGTTTGCCTCAAACCTATCCTTTGCATCCTGGGCATCTAAGTTGGTGGGATTGACATAGTTTCTCATCTTTCGTCACATCCCACAGCAACTTTCCTTTGCCTCGCAAGAAAGCGCCCATACGCGCAACCCAGTTCGGGTAGTTCTTCCCATCGAAGTGTGGAGGCCCGGAACCCCGATCTTGGTACGCCATCTTTGGATCTTAGACTGGTTAGAGTCGCAAAGACCCGTAACCGGCTCTGATACCAATTGAAGGACCGATTAGGCGACCAGAGAGGGGGGGAGTGAATGGGAGCCGATAAAAATTTCTCTCACGAATCCGGCTACTCCCAAACCAACTCCAAAGCCTACCAACCGATCTTGCCAAGATCACGTAGCTACTGTGAGGCTACTGACCCTAGGAACAAGATCAACACAGCGGAACACGAATCGAACAAATCCAACACGAATCGAACGAAAACCACACGAATCACCAACTCTCAGCCAGGGGCGGTTGCACCTCTCTCCAGGGGCGGTTGCACCGCCCTTGCTTGCCAGGGGCGGTCACACCGGTATCCGAGGGCGGTCGCACCGGTCTTGCCAGACAGCACGGGAAGAAGGTCAACTCGAGAACGGATCTCCCAAACGGCTTGGAGTTTTGAGACGAAACTTTGGGTAGATGATATACACCTCAAGGAGAGGCTATGTCCCAAAAATCTCGGCCTCTAACTCCCTAGAACTCCGGGATTTCAAATCTAGCGAAGAACACACCCTCCACGAGTTCATCCCGAAAACTTCAAATCCAATCCGATTCCCGGCGTTTGGGGGCAAGGGATCACCAGCAAAAGAGGCACAAGGCACTCATACGTGATTCCCCCAAAGAAATCCGAGAGAAAACGGGCTAGAAAGTGAAGAACGAAAATCCCCCAAAAATGGCTCCGAAAATACCTCCGAAAATGGAAAAACGAAAAGGAGCTCGGGAAATCAAATCATGGCACAAAGATGAGCAGCACAAACTCCATCACATAACCATGAATTCACCTATACAAAACTAGGAAAGATTAGAAGTAGTTCTAGGTGAAGGGGATGAGGGGAAAACTAGTTCAAAGGAAAACCAAAGAGAAAACTAGAAGAGATGACAGCCACCACCCCTAGGGGTCTATTAATAGTCCAAATGGTGGTGCTCGAAAGACTAAACTACCCCTAAGCGATACATACCCCTCAGGGGCGAATATGACATTTTCCGCGAAGATTTTTCCGGCTGGGACACCTTCCACCGCAAGCTAGCTTCCCTCCGACGCAAGCCTTGCGATCACGCCGCGTGTCCTCCGGATCGAAGCTCCTCGACGCTCACGGGCGACCTGCCCAGGTGGGACCGGTCACACCGCCCCTGGGGGGCGGTTGGACCGCCCCTGGCTGGCAGGCCGGGCCGTCGCTACGTCGAGTCCTCGGTCCTTGGTTTTGAGGCCCAAACCAAGGGAAACCGTCCACCGATGATTTTGTGGCCAAATCACCAAACCCCGCGCGCAAGCTTCGGTCGTTAGCCGCCACCTTGCACCGGCTTCTCGTCCGCGTACGAGCTTCGGTTGTGAGCCGCTACCTCGCACCGGAACCACGTCCCCTTGCTCGTTCTTGCCAGCATGTGAACCGCACTTGATCCATCCGGCCACCGGGTCCCTCGAACCAAGCCTACTTGTCTCTCCGCTCCTCGGAGGCCGCCATGGCTAAGACCTTTCGCGCCTGTTCTTCACCTGCACCAATGCAACCAAGCCGCATTCTACACCTGCAATACTTGAGCCAAGGGAAACGTCAATCCACACCACGTTGTCAATCACTCATCACACCAGGAAGCGACCATCCACCGGTCCTCGGACACACCGGGTCCTCACGGGGCCGGCCGGCGGCTCGTCGGGGCACGGCGGCGCGCACGGCGACCGGTCGTGGCTCGGCTAGCATTGGGGGAAGGGAAAGGGAATGGGGAAAGGTCCGTGGTGGCGCTGGTATGCTCACCGTGGTGTCGCAGAGGTGGGGAACGGCCGGAGCAGCGGCAGGGTCGACCGGCGGCTGCCACCCGTCGCGGCGGAGCTCGGCGGCGCTTGCTCCGGGCGCGTGCGTCTTCCAGAACGTGTTGCTACGTTCCTTGGCGCCACAGGGTGCTCTAGACAGCGTCGCGGCGGCCGGAGGGGGATTCAGGGCTTGCCGGCGGCGGTATTGCCGGGGCGGTGCGCTCTTGCGCTCGCGGTGGTGGCGTGGCCGTGGAGCTTGCGAGGTGGGTTGTGGTGACGATGAGCTCCATCCGGGGCGCCCGCAGGGCTATTTATAGCCTAGCGGTGCTCCCTGGGGGCTCACCGGGGCAGCGGGGCGACAACACGCGGCGCGGCAAGCTCGCCGACGTGCGACGCGTGCCGCCGCGGGCGTTCGTGCGGATGGCCGGAGAGGGGGTGTCGGCACCGCACTTCATGTGCGGTGGCCTCGCGTGGTACTTACACGCGTCCCGCGCGCCTTTGTCGGGGCTATCCTGGCCGGAGGAGGGGAATCGGGCGGCGACGGCGAGGCACAGCCGCTGCGAGATGGGGGAGAAGGGGGCTCCCGTGCCGGGATGGCCCTTCTGACGTGAGCACTGGATGGAAGAGGTAGCGTGGCGTCGATCTGCGGCTGCCACGAGGGTTGGGGGCGATGCAGTGGCGGGATGGGCGCGCGGCGGCGCCGCGCCGGAGAAATGAGAGAGGGGGGAGGAACCGGAGAAGAGAGAGGAGGAAGAAGGAGGAGGGGAAGTGGGCTGGGCTGAGAGTTGAGGGGCGTGGGATGGACTTCGCGGGGAGAGGCTGAGAGGGGGAGAGGCGCTGGGCTAGGCCGCGCGGAAGCGAGCCGTGGGAGGGAGTTGGGTGCCTAAAACAGACTTTAGGGGTTTGGGCCGCGGCTGGCCGGCCCACCAAGCTTAGAATTCTTTTCTTATTTTTCTAAAGGGTTTTAAAAAGGGTTTTTGAATTCAATTTTGAATCAACTTCTTTTAATTTAAACCTAGGCTTCCGATGCTATTTCAATCCTTACAAAGCACTCAAGTTATAGAACTTTATTTTATTTTTCTGTTATTATTTTATATTCTATTATTCCTAGAATTTCTCATTCTAGCTTATAATATTCCTTATCTAATAATTAATCTAATAATTAATTGAATTATCCTTATTAATTTTGAGGGTGTCACACAATGCATAATTTTTCTTCATTTTTCACTCTCTCCTGGAGCTAGCAATCTGAGGGCGCCCCCGGGGTCAGCCAGCTATTCAGAGGAGAGAGAAAACCAATACAGCACTCTTTAGGGGTGTTTAGATAGGTGGAAAACTTTTGATGGAAATGTCACATCAAAGTAAATGTCGGTGATATTATCTCCGGCAGTCTTCCACGGGGTAGCCCACGGAAGTGATTTGTAATGCAGGGAAGATCGCAAAGATCGGAAGCAAGATGGTTAGGATGGACAGACACAGGGGTTTATACAGGTTCGGGCCGTCGACTTGACGTAATACCCTCTGTCCTGTTTTGGGGTGCTGTATTGCGTGGATTGTGAGTTTCGATGGGTTGAGTTCTTCTCTCGGAGGGGGTCCCTGCCCGCCTTATATATCGGGGGGCAGGGTTACAAGTCGGTTTGTATCCGATCCTATCTCTAAGAATCCTTTCCTTCTTTACAATAATTCCTATTCCAACTAGGACTTCTCCTTCCAGATCCTTCCTCCGTGCGCCGACTTGTCCCGCACGTCTTCAGGTCCAGAACGGTGGGCTGGGCCGCCCCCTCATGGTGGGCTGCCAGGCTTGCTCGTGAGGTACCCGGGTACTATATCCCCCACAGTAGCCCCCAAGCACTTCTTGACTGATCGTTGGCTGTAATTGATTCGTCTTTTCTTGCAT